>JASGXE010007326.1:0-52011 GCA_030068105.1 Sinentomon sp. SZTP_YWyxl | reverse complement strand
GGAGCAAATTTATTTTGGAAACAGAAGAAAGAAAAGTTAGGAACAGTTCCGTTATTCTGGAACACAAAAAGATAACGACATCTGTTATCCGAAAACGAAGCAACGTTTTTTCACTGGAAAACGTGCATTTTATTTTAGCAGAACAAAACAAATTTACCTGGAAAAAGGAAATTAAAGCTGGAAGAGTCAGAATCTGATTTTGATAAAAAAAAGTTTTAAAAAGTCTAATTTCAATTTCACGAGTAAAATTTTTTTTGACACGAACGGGATAAGCCAGTGAAGGCACGGAAAAACAGTCTGGTGTCAAAAGGAAAACGAGATGGGGTTAAAAAGGGGAAAAGGGTTAAAATTTTAAAAGGTTAAATTTTTGGGGTCTAAATTTGGTCGTTGATGATCCAGGCCGAAAACCCAAAATCGGGTGGGGAATTCAAAACTCATCTTGCGGATGGATTTGGTTAGGTGTGGTTTTGTATGACAGAACTGGATTTTGTTAGGGTTGGCTATAGGTCAGGTTGGCAAAATTTAAATTGAATCGGAAAATGCAACGACCAGATGCTGCCATATTTTTTTTTCATGTCCAAAGAAGCAGTTTGCCTCGTGCACTCGTCGGCCCAATGTTTGAACCATTCTGAACACCCGTGAGGCGATTTTTTCAGACTTTTGAAGCACGGGGCAATGTTATTCCCCATTTCACATGCGCCGCAAAACACATTGCATGAAGGAATGCATTTAACAGCGCTTTCTGGATGGGGAATAACATTGCCCCGTGCTTCAAAAGTCTGACAAAAATCTCCTGTGGCCCGAGTATTTTGAATGTCTGAGTATTGGCACATGTGTGGTTTGCAGGCGGGATGAGCTGAGTCCATTGAACTGAGTGCGTGTTTGGTAAGTACTGTTATGAGGCTGTGGGGTTCAAAGAAGGCCAAACCAGATTGGTTTCCAGAAGAAAGAAAACAACAATTGGGGCGGAAGAAACATGTTCGGCGTCATGCTGGGAAGAAATTGGGTGAGGAAAGGACTGGAAAACAGAATTCGCGGGATGGAAATGGAAAGGCGGAAAAGGGAGAAGGAAAACGGGACAGGATTGACCAACAATTGACCACCAATATGTGCCTGTCAGCCTGCCTGACGACGATGGGTCTTTCAAAAGTTTGCACTTTGAAGATTTGTTCTTCGTGTTCAAATTCGCGTTTCGTGGTTCCTGGCATTTTGACTTCTGCACAGCGGAGACCGTGAGCTCTCCTTTTCAGGGAAGGTGGCCCTTTCGCACGACTGCCAGTGCCTTTCTTTTCCTGTTCTGTTGTTGGTCTGCATCAGCTGCACTTTCCACACCTTCCTTTTGCCATGCTTTTGCGGTCTGTCTCTCTCTCCCCTATCGTCGGATGGGCAAAATGAGCAAAGTGCCCGCCTGGAGGAACACAGCGGTGGGTCTGTTTTTGACAAAATTTGGCAGACGTGATTGTGTTGGTTGTGCGTGCTGATGGGGATTTGCTGCTCCTTCTCTTGCTCTTCAAAGACCTCCTTCCTGCTCCTGCTCCTGTTTCAAATTGCGGTTTTCTGTGTGAGTATAGCTGGGTTTCAAGTCAACCAACTCATTCCACTTGACGTTTTTTGGCTCACTTGCCATTGCTCACTTGGCTCGGCTGTACAGATTAAAGGTAAATTCTGTTCGCAGAGTCATTTATCGTTTCGTTCTTTCAGGTGATCTTTGAGGAATCTCCTATAGAGACTTCATTTGAACAGACGGCCTTCCTTTCTTTGCTTTGCGCTTTTGGTCTGTTTCGACCAGAAAGGTGAATCCCCCGCGAAACGGCAGCAAATCGACAATTCATTTGGCCAGAACGAACAGAATTGATCTCAACTCTGCACTTTGCGTGCCTTTCCTGTTAGTGGTTTTTGGGCCTTTCTCACTTTTTTTCGTGGCGAAATAAAATGATAAATGCACCTACCAACAGCAAGTACCTTCACCGTCTTGCAGCGTTGGTGCATTTACGTTTATGGTTGGCATGGATTTTGATGTTAGTGACCCTTTTGTCTTTTGGCTTCTGTGGTTCTTTTCTGCTCTTTTATTCTTTGTTCGGTTCCCCCTTCTTTTTCTTTCTTTTTTTTTTTTGGTGTGTTCTTTCCTCTTTTGTGTTCAATCCCGGTTCGATTTCGACTTGCTTTTGTCTGCTCTGCTTCCGCCTGTCGTTCACTACTTGGTTTTGGTTTTACTTTGCAGTTGCACAACTAAATCGATTACCAATCCCGATTCGATTCGATCGCAACCTGCATTTGTATCCCAGCGCAGTCTCTTTGCACTCACTTGGCGAGATTCTATTTCTCACGCTTCGTTTTGCTGCTTTGCCAATTCCAATCGCACCGACTGACTGATTTGACTGTTGAATTTTGATCATTGATCAAGAAATGGAGTGGAATTGAGTCAGATCATATGCTTTGGAGTTGATCATGAGGTGCTTTGTTTTGTTCGATGTTTCTTGCTGCGTTTATTGTTCGATCGAGTCCCCTTTCGCCGTTATTTGGGTCGATTTTGAATAAACTGCGGCTTTGGCGTGGTGTGTTCAGTGTTCGTCTGATATTTTGCGCAAAAAAAAAAAATCGGGAGCCGAGGAGTTGCCCAATTTTTGTGGCTTTTTCGCCCATCTCCTTCCCTGTTTTGTCCCTTGACGCAGTCTTTTGCATTTCGTTTCATTCAAATTTGAACATATGTATGATGAGTGTTTTAGTCTCCTGTCCCGTCAGCGGTTTTACAAACCCTGCCGCGACTTTTAGCTGGCATAGAGCGTTTTGTGTAAGAATGCTCGATTGGGGCCCTGTTTTCGCGAGAAAGAAAAACAACTTTTTTCCTTCCTGAAGCTATCTGAACCTGGCCTAACCTGTCGCCTCTCGGAAAAATCAATGCTCGGTGGGGGCCCCGGCCTGCCTTCTATAAAGTCGCGGCAGGGTTTGTAAACTGGCGTCCCGTCAATTGGATTTTTTGATTTCGAATTTGATCGATGCAGAATGGACGAAAAATGAATCCGGAGTTGATGCAAATGAGGTGCTTCCAAACTCAACGTTTCGTCCGACTCGTCCTGAGTGAAGCAGCCTTTAGGTGGTTTTGTTTGATGGTCAGTTCTGTTCTGTGGATTGCCATCCAATTTTTCATTTGAAGAGATATACCTTCACGGGTTTCTTCCGAGGTTTTCAGGTAAAGGTCATATTTATGACCTATTTTTGTACCTATTCACTTCGCTGTTCGCACCTGCATTGCACGAAGGATAACACAACTGCGCAGTCTTGTTTTTCTCGTTTGGTCTGACAGAGTTGCTGGCTGCAGGTCATTCATTTGTCCAAGACGCGTAGACTGTATTTATAAATACAGTCTACGCGTCTTGCATTTGTCCATCACCCAAAGTGGTCGCTGTCAACTTGGACTGTCTTGAATATGACTTTCGAGTGGTTTTTTATCCGCACACGGCCAGCTACGGGTGCTGTGGCTTTACCCCCCAATTCGATGGACCAAAATGAACCGTTTGAACTTCGAAAGCGGACTGAGCAGATAGGAAAAGTCTCCACACTCTCTGAAGGAAGGGATCAAATTTGACCCAAGTTGGGTCAAATTTGACCCAACCGCTGGGTCATATATGAGCCAGAAGAAAGAGGGTCAAATTAACCCAGTGATGTTGGGTCATGGGTTTGATCTCATTTGTTGGGTCAAATTTTTGTACAAAATTTGCTTTAAAATCACCCTAAATGGGATAATTTCCGTCTTCCAAGCGACCGGAAGATGGAAGTTTTGGTGGTTTTTAGCGACAATTCAGTTCAAACAAACCACAAACCACGATTCCAATGATAAAGTTCATCTTTGTTTAACACCACGATTTTCCCATATTAGATAAAAGTCTCCAGGAGACCGAGGTAATATTGGAGATCTCATCCATCGCAATGAGATCCCGCCTGATGAAATCGGGAAACTCCAGTCTAAAATGTGAAGTTGCTGTGTTTGCACATTGAATCTGAATTATTTTCGAAGTTAGTGTCAAAACTGTAACCTGAAAATCCTTCGTTTACGAAACAGTGAGTGGGCCCGCTGATAAACACCGCGGCAAGCATTGGCCTGACACGCGATCCCGCATGCGGAAAAATTGTTTCGAATGAGTAAATGGTACGAAAGCCGGAGTTATGCAATGAGGTGCTTCCAAACTCAACGTTTCGTCCGGACTCGTCCTGAGTGAAGCAGCCTTTAGGTGGTTTTGTTTGATGGTCAGTTCTGTTCTGTGGATTGCCATCCAATTTTTCATTTGAAGAGATATACCTTCAACGGTTTCTTCCGAGGTTTTCAGATAAAGGTCATAATTTATGAACCTATTTTTGGTACCTATTCACTTCGCTGTTCGCAGCCTGCATATGCCACGAAGGATACACAACTGCGCAGTCAATTGTTTTTCTCGTTTGGTCGACAGAGTTGCTGGCTGCAGGTCATTCATTTGTCCAAGTCTGCGTAGACTGTATTTAAAATACAGTCTACGCGTCTTGATTTGTCCATCACCCAAAGTGGTCGCTGTCAACTTGGACTGTCTTGAAATATGACTTTCGAGTGGTTTATTTATCCGCACACGCCAACTACGGGTGCTGTGGCTTTACCCCCCAATTCGATGGACCAAAATGAACCGTTTGAACTTCGAAAGCGGACTGAGCAGATAGGAAAAGTCTCCAGTTGGCAGCTGAGAACTAATCGCCATTGAAAGTTGTCTGCCAGATTGCTCGATTGCTCGGCAAAAATATTTTTCCAGGAAAGCAAGTGCGCATGGCATGAAAAGGGTCAAAGGAACAAAATCCATTTGACCTCTCCTCACCATAGCTGTGCCGTGATACACCACATTTGGCAATGCGAGCTTGCAGGGCATATTTTATGAAATTTAAAGTGGGGGAAGGGGCCAGGTGACAAAAAGAGCGCACAATTTTCCTATAAGGGTACAATTATTATTGTGTTGCTTTAAAGTGGCGTTCATGGACAAGGGCGTCAGGTTTTCACAGAGGCGTCATTTCAGGTTTTCACAGAGGCGCATTTCAGGTTTTCACAGATGCGTCATTTCAGGTTTTCACAGAGGCGTCATTTCAGGTTTTCACAGAGGCGCATTTCAGGTTTTCACAGATGCGTCATTTCAGGTTTTCACAGAGGCGTCATTTCAGGTTTTCACGGAGGTGCATTTCAGGTTTTCACAGAGGCGTCATTTCAGGTTTTCACAGAGGCGTCATTTCAAGCTTTCACAGAGGCGTTATTTCAGGTTTTCACGGAGGTGCATTTCAGGTTTTCACAGAGGCGTCATTTCAGGTTCACAGAGGCGTATTTCATGTTTTCACGGAGGTATTTCAGTTTCACAGAGGCGTCATTTCAGGTTTTCACAGAGGCGTCATTTCATGTTTTCACGGAGGCGTCATTTCAGGTTTTCACAGAGGCGCATTTCAGGTTTTCACAGAGGCGTCATTTCATGTTTTCACGGAGGCGTCATTTCAGGTTTTCACAGAGGCGCATTTCAGGTTTTCACAGAGGTTTAGGCAAACCTAAAAACAGAAAACGGGAGTAAAAGCATCGAAAGGAAGTCAATACAATCGCAAAGACAGATCGAAGACATTTCACTTTCCCTTTTTTTTGGCCAGCGCGCATCTGGTTTTTACAATGATCTTCATGAACTTTTTACTGAAAAAGTTTTTTTCAGTAGAGCCAAAATCCAGAATCACGAGACGAGAATCATCTTTAAAACCATGGGGAGTTCAAGTCAGGATTAAAATTTGATCTGGCAGCAAATGTTTGCCTCTTCCTCACCAAAGCGGCTGGGCAGGATAAAAAGTTTGCTGTACCTACTGAAGCAAATTTTAATCCTGATTGAACTCTCCACTTAATTAGTCTCTTATTTAACTGCTTTCACACAAAAATACACAGCGCTCCAAGTTCACTCCCAGAAGTTTACAAGGAAAAAGACTCGAGAAGAAATCCAAACTTCATGCAGTAGGTACGTGATTCCCATTGCTGGCCTCAATGATCAAGGATCATCAAATTTTGAGTCAGAAATAACACGTGCTCAACTGTTAAATTGGGGCTCCGTCCTCCAGAACCCATTCCAGAGGCTCCTGATGGGGCTCTACCCCAAACCCCGTTACATCCATAAAGACAGTGAAGAAGCGAAAATTTATTTGTTTCCATTGGAGAATATGTCATGCAAACTTATAACGGCAATTCCCCATCAACTTTCTTTGGTAACTAGGAGCTTCGCCCCTGCGGCCTTCGGCCGCCAACCGCTGTCGGGGCGCTGCCCCGAAGAGCGGCCTTCGGCTGCTCTCATGGCCGCTTCGCGGCCACTTCCTTGAATTTACGAATGCGCTGTTGTTCTCCGGCCTTGCGGTTGTGCTGTACCTCGTCATTCACATGAACTCCTCCAGGCAATTCAGTTTTCTCCGAGTTTCTGGCTTGCTTCTGTTGCTGTATTGTCATTTTGACATTCCCAGAAACTCAACGGTTTGACTTGTTCCGTGAACTCTGTATCCTGATACTTTTCTTCTGGGGTGGTTCCTTTCTTGGATTGGATTCTAGTTTCTTGTGTTCTCACTACCTCCCCCCATCTGTCACTCCGTGTCTCCTCTCCATGACCCCATCTCTCCCTCCACCATCCCTCTCCTTCCTGTCTGTTTCCTTCCTTCTCATCTCCCTCTCACTTTTTCCTCCTGCCCTCCATACTTCCCTTCTTTCTCCCCCATTCTCTCCACTTACACAGCTCTCTCCTTCTCTGTCACTGTGTCCTTCTCTTCCTTCCATCCATCCGTTCGGTTACCCTCCCGTCTCCCTCGCTATCCATCCTTCTCCGACCTTTCACTGTCTCTCCCCCTCTCTCAGACATTCGCGCCCTGTTCCTACCATCTGTCTGCCTTCATCTCTCAATGTCTCACCCCTTTCTCTCTCTAGGTTTGTCCGTATTCCCCCTCTCCTAGTGGCGCCGACAGCTCTCTAGGATTGGGGGGATGAGACTGAAAAGGGCAAAAATTTTTCGTAACAATGGAGGCATCACCGGAGCAATGTGCAAGGAAAAGGGCAATGTCGTTCTCGACGAAGCGTTGCGCTAAGCTCAACGACGGGGGGATCGGGGGGAGGGGTGTCCACCTCCCCGAAGGGGAAAAATTTTTGAAAATTGGAACCTCAAGAGGTGCTCAAAATGCGCAATTTTTGAAAAAACTGGCATGGCTTTTGTCGCAATCACCATTTGTTATTTTATTTTTTTTATTTTTTTTTATTTTATTTTTTTTATTTTTTTACGCAGTGTTTATTTGCTGGTCTTTTTTGTCACGTCTCATTTTTTCCTGATTTGATATTTTGCTTTCATCAAAAAAGAGTTTACCTTTCACTAACCTGTAGGATCAGCTAAACACCAAATATCTACTCAAATATTCAAAGATGATCTCAAAAACAACATCCCCAGTGTTGATGTGGTGCGTTTTTTGGAATTTACCTGCTTGTTCACATTCGCTTACGAAGTAATCTGGCTACTGGCAGTGTCTTGGCCTGTTGTGCTCAAATGCCAGTACTTCCCGTAACCACTGAAAATGGCCTTATGGCTTGAAAGTGTGCTGGAAAATTCAGTGGTATCTCCAGCAGTTTTGTCGAATGGCACGGGAACGGGATCTTGTTCTGCAAAATCTTGCGTGTCATCTTCAGCTGCTGCCGGCGCTTGTGCAGTTAACAGCAACAGCAATAACAGTCCAAGTGACAGTGGGAGGTTCATGCGTGAACCAGAGCCGAACCGTTTGAATTGTGAATTGCCAGAACTGTCCTATCGTTACACCACATACGGAACTCCCTATGTTGTTCAACATGGGGCTGCCGGGCCGATTGGTCATTCGAGCGTTTTGGTAAGTTTTTCGGGTTGTATTTTTTCTCAGACGCAAATGGGGACTTTTTGAAGATTCTGATTTTTTTTTCAATGATGCCGAATTTGATTTCACTTCAGTGTGACTGATCAAGATCATGGATGATGGTGCACAGAGCAACCAGCAGCATCAACATGACTGCAGCTGTTTTTTGTTGTTGGTATACGAATGACGCATGGCGCTCAAGCAGTCAGTTCGTTTGGTACTCGTTTGTGCGAATTCATTCATCATGCATTCAGCAGTGTACATTTTCCCATTGTTTGGAAACAAAAACTCTGATTCTGTGATCTGTCACAATCAAGTGCAGGGTGTTCCCGCCGTGATGGTCTGCAGACAGCATATTTTGTGCCGACACGCGAAACGCACGCTAACAGCGGAGAAGGGACTTGCGGAAAACTACTTCGGTGTGAAATTTTCATTTCTGTGCAGAACGCTCCATTGTACAGCATCGGGAAAATGAATGGAGCCACAAACGTAAATTAAATGGAAGAAATGGTGTTGCCTCCGAAACTTTCCTTTAGTTGCGTCCTTTTTTCACACAGAAAAAAGTGTCGTGTTTCATGAACATGTTGTGAGATCTGTTTCACAAGTGTTGAGTTTTGTTTCAAAGGAAAAACTTTGGTGTTAATTTTCGTCACGGAATCAAAAATACAGTATCACTGACGACCGAAACTGCATTTAAATTGCATTTGTGGTTCCATTAATTTTCCCGGAACTGTACATACTTGTTGCGAAGGATGCACTTCTCTGTTGATTAAGCTTTCTTGAGTGGAAGCGGAGGGTGAATGGCAAATATTGGGAATGCAGCCACAAGTCTTTCCTTTGCACGTGGTAAGTGGTGAGGGAAGACAAAAGTGTCAGATTGCAGCTCGGCGACAAAAAGAGATTCTTTAATTTTGCGGAGTTTTTTTTTCAAAAATCTGATTGATAACAATTTTAATGTCTTTCAGACATCTGAATACTCCAGTGGGTGTTTCGAGCTGATGTGTTTCCTTTATAGCGCTGTTATAGAATGCCGCTCAGTGATATTGTAACCACCTGGGTGTCCAGTTCAGTACGAATACAAGTAATGAGGCATCAACTCGAAATTCCCCAGAGTTTGCACCAGCTGGCTTCTTGCTGCTTTACCATTTTTAAGGGTGGCATGGCATAGATATCCTACACTCGCCCGCTGAGGTTGCTGTCGACCAGTGAGTGATCACGAATAAAGGGTGTCAGTGGTTCGGAATACCTGATGCCGATATTGGACTGGACGAGTTGGCACCCTTGTTCTGTGATAGACAATGCTGAAACTTATACCCAACCCAAACCTGACCTGGCCTATAACCTAACCTAACAAAATCTTCTTTCCGAGACAGCGTTTGTGAAAGGCCAGCATTTTTGAAATGTCGGCAGGTGTTCCGAACTGCGCAATGCAACCGAAAGGATCTCTTGGTCAGTTCTTCCTCTTCCAGTGTTGTGTCGGTGTCGCTGGCCGTTATGGTGCCGCCATCAGGTGACTGCGTTGCAAAATATGAGGGCAAACAGATTTTTCCATGTTTGTGCCCCAGTTCTTCAGTTGCGTTGTAAACTTACAGTCACTTTGCGTGAACTTTTGAGGCATGCACCTCGTGTGACAACTGGCAAACTGCGATGCATGAAACACAAAGACAGCCCAGGTTTTGCTGTAGGATCCGATGAACACCAAGTCAACGTTGCCAAGTGTTTGGCGAGCGCCTCAACCTGGCCTTCCTTCCCAAAAATGTCAAGCCACCCTGTCCCTCTCACTGATTGCAACTTTCAAATCGAATTGACGCCTCTTTTCCCATGCATCATTTTCGTGTGGATTTTTAATTGCCAAAATGTCGCGAATGCTTTCCATGGGACTTTCGTTTCGTTTTTTCTCCATCAGATCAGGCACATGTGGTCCATGTTTCCCTGCAGAAGCCTACTTCTACCTCTGCCTGTTCAGTGTTCAACAGTCACAATAATTTTCCCAACTCTGCAGTATGTCATTATTTTTTGACAACACCATAATGCTGCTGATCTGTTTTTTGTTTGTTTGTTTGCTCTCTCACTCACTGCTCATGTTTGTGTGTCCAGTGCCAGAGTCCGTTTTCCTCGTTTGTGTGTCCAGTGTCCGTTTTCCTCTGACTCGAAGCCATTCGTTCCCCGTGTGAGGGCTGTGGCGGAAGCGAACTTCGATTGCGCACACCGCACACGCACGAACTTTGCTCCAAAAATGAATTCGCGACGGGTCGGATCGAGGGTTGCGGGTCGATTGGCAGCGGCAGCCAGGATAATTTGTTCGGTGGTGCATATTTGAGTCGATTTCTGACGTTTTGTTTTTCCCCTTGATCCGATGCTGAAATCTGCGAGTTTGTTCTCACTCTCTCTGCTCTTGCTGCTTGTTTGGCTCGTTGCCGAGGCCATGCCTTTTTGCCGCTTTTTGATTGAATGAAATCCCAACTTGTGGTGGTCATACACAGTGGCGCAGCAAGGAATCGCGGGGCCCCTCCTTTACCTAGCCAAACGACCTAACGTACCTGCGAACTAGTTGTGCGGGGCCCCTAAAATTCCATAAGTGAAATTCTGTGAGTAGAAAATGATGCTGATTGCTGCCCATGCATCGAGTGCCTCTGGGGAAGAGCCGGAATTGCACTCTTCCTTTCCTGTGCCAAATCCAAAGAACAATGAACACAGTATCTACGCTACAAAGTGAAATGATGACGAATTTGATGTTTTGGGATATCTCTTTTTCCCGTTTTTGCAGAAGGGAAATGATTTGGCTTTGCAGTTCACGTGTTGCTGACAACGAGGTCGCTGATGAAGTTTGCCAAAAGGCAACAGGAGTCAGTGATCTCAATAATCTCACAAAAATGTTTGCCTTGTTTTTCCTTTCTTGATTTTTTTTAGTCTCTCAATCATTTTTCTCTGTTTTGGTGCAGTTTTTGACGCCCGCGCGGGGCCCTTTCGGCTGCGGGGCCCACCCGCGCCGTGGGCCCTGCGGTCCCAGTCGCTACGCCACTGGTCATACATTGGAAGTGGATTCTTGCAAACCATATCCGGGAAAGAATACAACGCCCGTCACCACAATAACACTTCATTGTGTGATCTCACTGGTTTGCTGAAGTCGATGAACTTGATTTTGTTTGCCGGTGATCAAATCACCGGATGATTTGATTTCCGATGATCAAATTATACCGTATGATTTGATTGGATTTGTCCGTGGTCTGGACACGTTTCATTGGGTGACTGAGTGACGGTGGGTGATGTTTGTGTGACCGAGCCGAGCGGAGAGTCGTTTTATCGAAAAGTTCTGTTTACAAAAATGTTGAATTTGGTACCTTGTTTTTTTTAGCCAACATTGATAAGTCTTTCGCTTTTCTGAGTTGTTCGAGATTTTGAAAGCACAAGGATGTTTGAATTCCTGGCACGATCGTTGAGATCCTGGCACGATCGTCTGAGAGACGCACTTTGCACGCATGCGTTCGCCTGCCAATACCGTAATACCTGAATGACCAAGTGGGGGTTCTGACGAACCGTCTCCCGTCCAAATGGGGGTGCTCCGCTTCTTTTTCGATATTCGAAAAAGTTTATGATTGAAATCGAACAAGCCCTGGGAAGTCGGTGTCGGTATTTTCAATGGATGCTCTTGCGGATGGCTTGGATTTGTCGTGTGCGTGTGTGCTATCTCATGCGGGTGTTGCTCACCTTTCAGCATATTTCGCCATCTTACGATTTGTGCAGAAGATGAGATTGTTTCCAAGTGTTTTGTTGTCAGCAGTTGTGTGTTCGCGCCAACCCATTGTCTCGATGCATGGTTGCTCCTTTGGAAAATCGTGCCCTTTCAGGCAGAGACGAAGCGAACCAGTTTTCTTGGGGGGTGGAGAAGTGCAAAATGCTCAACTTTTCTTGGAAGGAGCGGGGCGCCGGCTGCGGGTCTGGGGAGCGAGAACCACCAGTAATCGGGGTCTGGGGCGGAGCTCCAGTGGGGTTCCAATGGGCAGAGCCCCAATGGGGTTCAAATTGGCAGAGCCCCTGGCGGGGGGGTCTAGGGGCGAACCCCTAGACCCCCGCTTTGAATTGGCATTGCCTCTAGACCCAGAAGCTGGAGAAATTTTGAAATTTGGGGGTTAATTTTGGGTGTAATTGTGTTCTGGAGAATTTCTTTAAAAATGCCTTTTATGCATTTGGAGTGGGTGAATTGAACAAAACAGAGATGATGTCCAGGCAGGTTCGCTGTGGGTTTGTACTCCGCCCTCAGATTTCAGTCACAATCAAATCTTCCAAGCCAATTTCTGTTTTTTTTTAATTTCTTGCTTGTATTTCTGGATGCTTTTTGTGTCTGGATTTTTTGAAGTTTTTTGCTTCGCATATAAGCATTTGAATTTTTTTCGCCTGCAAGCCCTAAAAATTTCGGCATTCTCGTCGTTGGTGACACGCGTTTAAGTGTGACTATACACTGGGCGCATAACTACGCATGCGGCACCTGGCCAAATGCAGGTGACGAGACGGCGCTCCGCGACGTTCCTTTTCCTGCTCTCGGAAATTGGCCGACCATCCCTGGCTTCTTCGCCAGCAGAGGCCATATAGGCCTATACCCACGGACCTGTCTCCGTTCATGGTGACACCTGCTGCGCAAAATATGAATACCTGCTGCACACATGTTTTGAAGGGTAAATACCCACTTCGCAACTTCCACTTTGCAACGTGCACTTTGCAACCGTCCATTTTGCAACCGTGCATTTTGCAACCGTGCGTTTTGCAACCGTGCATTTGGCAACTGAGCACTTGGCAACCGTTCATTTTGCAACTGAGCACTTTGCAACCGTGCATTTAGCAACTCAGCACTTTGCAACCGTGCATTTAGCAACCGTGCATTTAGCAACCGCTCATTTGGCAACCGTGCATTTTGCAACCGTTCATTTAGCAACCGTGCATTTTGCAACCGTGCATTTGGCAACTGAGCATTTGGCAACCGAGCATTTTGCAACCGTGCACTTCGCAACAGTTGATTCATTTGATGAGAATCGTCAATCGGCGACTTTCTCTTCTGCAAGACCGAGAAATTGAAGCCACGGTTGACGTGGTGTCTGTTTGGAAAAACTCCGGGTTGTCCAAAAGTCCCTCCAGTGCGGGGAATGGCTGATAGCAGCTCTTTTATACTGTTGAAAAGCAATTTTCGACCAGGAGACGGTGCGTGATGGGCCGAAACTGGTGACACAATCGACGTCATTCAGACAGAGATCCAATAACCTTTCTCATTATCACCGTGATGTTGTTGGCAACCAGACCAAAAATCAGCAACTTTTAACTGATCAACTTGACTACTGAGAGATGGATCTGCCGACTCACTCTCTGGAGGACGTGATGTCTGTGCTGTGTGAAGAGGAGCAGTCAACTTGATAAGTCAGATGTTGCTGGTTTTTTGTCTGGTTGACAATAACATCACGTCGTTCACTGTAAGTTCTGCTGAAGTGAGTCTTTCCTCCTTTCAGCTTTTCCAACAACCTTGTGCATGCGATATGTACCTGAGGGGGACAAGATTTGTAAAATTATTCATTTGTCACCCTATATGGCATTGGACAGTCAACCACATAAAAATAAAATATACCAAGTGGAAAGTAGGGTAACAGTTCCAAAGTACTGACTACCGCCTCATCCCCGCCTCATCCCCGCCTCAGCCGCCTCCTCCGCCTCCTCCGCCTCAGCCGTCTCAGCCGCCTCCTCCGCCTCAGCATGGTCCGGCAAATCGGATGAGGCGGCTGAGGCGGAGAAATTGTTTTTTTTGTCGTTATTTTTTTTTTGTTTTTTTTTTTTCATTTTTTTTTTTTTGTTTTTTTTATTTGTTTTTTTATTTGTTTTTTTTTTTGTTTTTCATGTTTTCTTTCTTGTCATTCAACATTTCCAAATACACAACACATTTCCATTGCTTTCAATGTCTTCATAGATATAGGCCTACCTATACCGATCAAGAAAAAAAAAACAAAGAGTAAAACAAAAAAATTGGTTAAGTCATTAAACGGGGGGACACAATTGCACGGCAACAGGGAAACATTTTCAGAAAAAAGCTGTACCCTTATCCGTGCAATTGTGTCCCCCTTTGGCACCAGCATACGGCACAGGGTGTGCCTTATTTCTCTGGAGGGTGGGTAGTCGGCTGGGACAGGTTAGGCGCTTTGCATAGGTAAAGTTAAGTTGGGTTAGGTTCGGTTGGGTCGTTAGGCTAGGTTACGGTAGGTTAGGCAGGTTAGGTTAGGTCAGGTCAGGTTAGGGTTCTCTGCGCAGTGCACCTTTAGGGCCTACTTGAAACAACCTGGACCTAATCTAATCCAATCTGACCTAACCTGACCTGATCTCCCTGCGCGATCTCTCATTAAGCGATTAAACCCCATGATTTGCTCGGCCCGTAATTACAGATACAGAATAAGAAAAAATAATGCAGGCAGTATATCAACGAAAATGCAAAAGAAAACCGTTTGAGTACACAATTGCACGACAGAGAAAAAGCACACCCTGTACCGTCTGCAGGATCGAGCCTAAGGGGGGACACTATTGCCGGCTAAGAGTACAGCTTTTTTCTGAAAATGTTTCCCTGTTGCCGTGCAATTGTGTCCCCCCCTTA
Organism: Sinentomon sp. SZTP_YWyxl; assembly: GCA_030068105.1. Taxonomy (NCBI): domain Eukaryota; kingdom Metazoa; phylum Arthropoda; class Protura; order Sinentomata; family Sinentomidae; genus Sinentomon; species Sinentomon sp. SZTP_YWyxl. The sequence goes on along the minus strand of JASGXE010007326.1, from coordinate 37,502 downwards.
TATACGACAAAACCCAAAAAAATAAATAAATGAAACAAAACGAAGCCAAACAATGACGCCGCATCATGTTTGGCTCCGCCGCATCATTTATGAAGCGGAGAAAGCAGCGTTGGGATGGAAGCGGAGGATGCGGATGTGGCGAAGGACGCGGATGACGCGGAGGATGCGGAGGAAGAGGTGGTAGTCAGTTCTTTGGAACTGTTACCAAAATAAAATGGCGATTAAAAAAAACAATTTCTCCGCCTCAGCCGCCTCATCCGCGTCATCATCCGCCTCAGCCGCCTCATCCGATTTGCCGGACCATGCTGAGGCGGTTGAGGAGGATGAGGAGGCTGAGGCGGAGGAGGCGGCTGAGACGGCTGAGGCGGATGAGGCGGAGGAGGCGGCTGAGACGGGGATGAGGCGGTAGTCAGTACTTTGGAACTGTTACCGAAAGTAGTGCGCAAGTCTACTCGTTTATCAGTTTGGCCCATGTCGCATTCCCCGCATGAGCAAAATGGTGGCTGTTCTGCATTCCTTTTATTGCTTTGAAATTTCTTTCATGACCTTTCATGCAAACTCCACTTGTTGCCGTACGAGGATACTGCCGACCTTTAGAACGTCAACGTGGCACCAATTAAATTTATTAAAGGAAGCGTTCAGGATTTCCTTGGAGCAGCCGATCTGGTTCCAATGTCCGAAGATGACGTCAACAAAGCACTCACTTGCGGATATCTCTCAGACAGTACTCTTACTTCATCCTCAAGTCTTATTAAGGCCGCCTCTTCTGGTTGCTTGTGCTTTTTTCGTTTACAATCCACTTGCCTTCGCAAAAGATTTTTTTGTTTTTCAAAATTAAATTTCAGCGACAATTTCTGCGACAAACGAAGAAGCGAAAGTCGCCGATTGACGATTCACACCAGATGAATCAACTGCGTGGTTGCAAAATGATCGGTTGCAAAATGCTCGGTTGCCAAATGCTCAGTTGCCAAATGCACGGTTGCAAAATGCACGGTTGCTAAATGAACGGTTGCAAAATGAACGGTTGCTAAATGCACGGTTGCAAAGTGCTCAGTTGCAAAATGCACGGTTGCAAAGTGCTCAGTTGCAAAATGAACGGTTGCCAAGTGCTCAGTTGCCAAATGCACGGTTGCAAAATGCACGGTTGCGAAATGCACGGTTGCGAAATGGACGGTTGCAAAGTGCACGTTGCAAAGTGAAAGTTGCGAAGTGGACCCAAACCGTTTTGAAGATGTCTTCAGCCAAGAGACAACAGGTAAACAGGTTGGGAGGGTTGACGACATCAAGTGGTGATTAAAAAGAATAAATTTGCCATTGTGCAACAACTGTTACCTTTGTTCGCATCATCTTTTTTGAGGTAAGAGCGCTGCGGGGCCACAAAGAATGCACATGACAGAATCAACCGACAATGCGTTTAGGTTTTTGTAAAGGATATTGACCTGTATACTTTCCTTTGCGAGATATGGGCTCGTGTTCACGCAGATATCCACTCCAATGACCTAATGGCTCTTTCAAGGGTCACAGTAGAACTTGTGGATCGCTTGCGCTGGCTCATTTTACCATTCATAGTTAGCTCAGAGGAAGCAGCGATTCATCGGTTCTGCTGCAGGTAGGTATAAATTCCATCTTCATTGTTATTCATTGAAAAGAATGCATAGATGAGTAGGAACCGCTGGCTCATTTTACCATTCATGGTTAGCTCAGAAGAAGCAGCGATTCATCGGTTCTGCTGCAGGTAGGTATAAATTCCATCTTCATTGTTATTCATTGAAAAGAATGCATAGATGAGTAGGAACCGCTGGCTCATTTTACCATTCATGGTTAGCTCAGAAGAAGCAGCGATTCATCGGTTCTGCTGCAGGTAGGTATAAATTCCATCTTCATTGTTATTCATTGAAAAGAATGCATAGATGAGTAGGAACCGCTGGCTCATTTTACCATTCATGGTTAGCTCAGAAGAAGCAGCGATTCATCGGTTCTGCTGCAGGTAGGTATAAATTCCATCTTCATTGTTATTCATTGAAAAGAATGCATAGATGAGAAGGAACCGCTGGCTCATTTTACCATTCATGGTTAGCTCAGAAGAAGCAGCGATTCATCGGTTCTGCTGCAGGTAGGTATAAATTCCATCTTCATTGTTATTCATTGAAAAGAATGCATAGATGAGTAGGAACCGCTGGCTCATTTTACCATTCATGGTTAGCTCAGAAGAAGCAGCGATTCATCGGTTCTGCTGCAGGTAGGTATAAATTCCATCTTCATTGTTATTCATTGAAAAGAATGCATAGATGAGTAGGAACCGCTGGCTCATTTTACCATTCATGGTTAGCTCAGAAGAAGCAGCGATTCATCGGTTCTGCTGCAGGTAGGTATAAATTCCATCTTCATTGTTATTCATTGAAAAGAATGCATAGATGAGTAGGAACCGCTGGCTCATTTTACCATTCATGGTTAGCTCAGAAGAAGCAGCGATTCATCGGTTCTGCTGCAGGTAGGTATAAATTCCATCTTCATCGTTATTCATTGAAAAGAATGCATAGATGAGTAGGTACCTGTGGTTATCAACACCTGAACCGTAATGAAAATGATAGTTGTGGAGTCAGGATTTGCAAGACAGCAGGTTTGATTTTCCAATGCGTGACAAACGAATTTCCTGCCTGACCATCTTTACCCACGTGTCGCATGCGAGACAGGTCCGTGGGTATGTGACCTCTGCTGGCGAAGAAACCAGGGATGGTCGGCCAATTTCCGAGAGCAGGTAGGTACGTCGTGGAGCGCCGTCTCGTGTCACCTGCATTTAGCCAGGTGCCGCATGCGTAGTTATGCACCCAGTGTTTAGTCACACTTACAGCGGAGAGATCATGACGGGGGTAACGCTAACTCCGAGCTGCGAGGTAAATTTTTGCCATCTGCTCCAATGGAAAAAATTTACCTCGCAGCTCGGAGTTAGCGTTACCTCGTTCATGATCTCTCCGCCGTTAAACGCGTGTCACCAACGACGAGAATGCCAAAATTTCTTCGAACCCATTTTCCCAACTTTTCCAATCAAAAATGATTTTCCCAACTTCCAATCAAATTTCAAAAATCCCCCCACACTGACCACTCCCAACCCTTCGGCCCTTTTTAGGGTTTGTGAACTGAGCGGATTTTATAACTTTTTAATTTGGCCGTCGTCCCTGCAGAAGAGAGAAATGATCCGCATCCTTGTCATTGTTGAAGAAAAAGGTACAGGCACCTGGCATTCAAATCCGAATATTTTTCTGAGAGTCCTTGTTCAGGTTGAAACACCCCCGCACATTTAGCTGCCGGCTATTTTCAGACCCAGGCTTGGAAATTGGCGGCATTGTTCTCAGCCTCCACTTTACGTGTGCTTTCTGCGTATGTTGCCTTCGTTTACGCTCCACCGCAGATCGCTTCTCCTATTTTCTTTTCCTTTCAGGACTCGAATGCAGTTGACAACAAGGCAATCGTGAGGGGGTTAACCATTGGCATCGCTGTTTTTGCGAATAATTGGAGGAAATGAATTTTTGCGCAAGGGTGATGTCTGGGTGGCAACTTTGCCTTGTTCTTTTTGTTCAGGTATTCCTTGCGCAGTTTGGTTTGGGAAAGCGGCACATTATGGGTTGTTCGTATGGGTTCTCAAAGCGCATTTTGCTATTGGCCGAAAGGTTCCTGTTTGTCTTTCGCAGTTTGTTTGCGCCCATCAGCTGTCACCTCTCATCTGGCCTCTCTTTCTGCAATTTTCTCTCGACTTTTTGCAGATTCATCTCTGCAGGCTCGGGCTCGACTGCAGAGGCAGACAACTGCAGAAAGCGAAGCGCTCATGCACTTGCAGTCGTCGGCCGCCGCTCCCGCTCACTTCTCCCTTCTTGTGTCGCCTGCGGTCGCCAGGGCGCATTTTGCCTTTGCTCTCTGCCCTGCCACTACCTGGCTGGCGAAGCAAGCAACTACTTAGGTGGGTTCTGGAAACAATTTAAATATTAGGAAGGGCAGTTTCTTCGGCGAAGTGAAAACAACGGTTTTGCAAATTTCGTTTGCGGGAGCACCTCTTCAATTCGACTTCTTCCAATGGAGCTTCAGTCTTCACTGTTCAAATTCAGAAAGTGTCAGGCGTTCAGTCAGAGCAGCTGAAACTCCACGAACTGGAGTGTTTTTGCTTTTATCGAGTGTGTTGTTGCTTGTCAACAAAACCAGCAGTTTTTTTTTCAGCAGCGTGTCTATCGTTTCGCACGAACCTTCAAAAATTTCCAGAAGCATTTTGGATGCAAGCAAAGAGGTTGCAGCGAGCACCACCGCGCAGGTTCAAATGTCAAGAAATGCGGAAAGAGCCGAAAACAGTGAAAACCCGAGCATCATTTCGCAAATGTGCATGACTTTGATTGATATCTACGTTGCCGTGACCCTGGACCACCAGCCGACTGCACCCCGAACGAAAAGCGAAACCTGAGGGTTGTTGGTTGGCCTTAAATATCGAACTGTGTGTGCTGGGAAATATCGATTTGAGCGAGCTGACAATGACTTACCATGAGCAAGTTCCTTCAGTTTTTGGCTGTAGGCACAAGTACTTTGCATGTCTAGTGTGTGGGGGAATCGTGTGCTTGCCGGAAAGTGCGACAAGTGACTCGGAAAGTTTATTTTGGGTTGCGGCACCTGCTTTTTCACTGTTTTAGACACCTTCGTTTTTCGTTTTTTTCTGGGTATTGAGGAGATACCGTTGCCTTTTTGCGGCATTGGCTTTTTACTTTTTGCATTTTTCATCACGAAGAGCAATGTTCCTTTTTTGCGGTGGGTGCGATTCGATTCGTTCGTTCGTTGGTGTTTCAATGAGATCCGAATCAGGCATTTGTCGCATTTGTTGAATCTGTTTTCCAATAATTTCACCTGCGCCCTGCTTGTTGGGCCTTGAACGAAATTCATCAACTCTTGTTCGTTATTCGCTCCGTTCACACCTGTTGCTGTTGAATGCTTTTCTGTGTTTGTCCCTTGTTTGTTTGCGAACGACCTCGCACGAAATCGCATTTTTGTTCTGAATCACCGTGTTTTTCTTCTTTCCACCTCGTTTATTGGCGCTTTTCACATTTTTTTTTCTCAATGACTTTCGCACGTTCTTATGACAATTTCTGTTGTGAAAAATCTTCGAGATTTGTTTGGGTAGTGGCAGATTTCGAGTATTTGTCGAGAAACGTCCCTTTCCTGTTCCTTTCCCGAGTACCCACCAACCCAGCTCCACACACGCTTGACAAAGTTCGCTGGGTAGGTCCACGAGTACTGTGCAATGCGGTCATGTTTGCGTTTCAGAAAGAAAAGTTGTGATATTTTCGTTTTTGAATCGTTCTTGTGCAGACCGGGGGCGATACTGAAAGTCCCTACTCCATCCTGGAGCTGTGTGAAAGAACGGCATACTTTTGCGTCAGTTAAATGCTAATTAGTTGCCCTGTTGGGTAAATACCATGCCGTGGCTCATTTACCAACAGGCGGGCTTGATATTATTTTGTGCAATATTTTGAAGCTCGCAAGTAGGATGTAGCTCTCAGCTTTGAACTGCTCAAAAAGCTTAAATGCATTGCACCTGCAAGACCACTGAACAGCAGAATAAACGTTAATCGTGGTGCAAGTCGCGGAGATGGCGTCTTTTTTGCTTGGGAGCTTTTGGGATGGTGGGTGCCACGTGCCGTTTTCCCAGTTGCAGTTTTAGTTGGTGACATGCATTTGCGACAAGTGCGCGAACGTGTCAAGCTCTTCACTTCCGATCCGAAGATGCTTGTGCCCGGCAGTTGCAGGGTTGTCGGTGCTTGAGTGACGATGTGGGCAGTGGGAAGCTGACGCCCTTGTGTCGTCCTGGGGGCTCCGCATTAACTGCGTCTTCATTCTCTGCTTTGCGTAATTCGAGACGAAATCACTTCCGCCGTTCGAATACCAATCGGTGGAAAGTGGGTAGGATACCTGGGGATAATGAAGATGAAGTTGTTGCGAAAAGTTTCCGCTCGTTTGAGCAAGAGCAAGAAGCACAGCAACGGATCTGGCAACGTTGTGAAAAAGGTAGTGCTGCAAAAAGGAAGTTCCTGTCTTTTTATGTTTCATTATTTGGCTTCAGAATTTGATTAAATTTTGCCATAATCGAGGAAGATTTTTTGAAAAATCAGTGCTTTTAAATGGTAATTTTTTGCCATACTTTTTGACATGAAATATTACGCCATCCGGATTTGCTCATCCCCACGGATGTTGCAAAATTAATTTATCTGACTCACAAATCGACTTGACATGAATTATTGGGCTTGATTTGTGGTCGCCGCAGCCACGAGTTACATGATGATGATAGGTATAAAATAATAACTTAATAAAAGCCTTTTGACATTGGCTCAATTTCTGATTTCACTGCGGGTGCGAGCCGATAGAGCATGAAAATGTTTTTTTATATCGTCATTCACATCGTGACTCAATTCTCGAAAATCAATGAAGCAACATGCACGTTTTGGTTTAGGATCAGCATTCAGTGGTTGATTGCGTAGCGAAGCTGCCCCCAAGCGCAGATTCTTCCTTGCGTCATAAGAGCTTGGCTGTTTTTATAAAGGTTGGCTACATGCAACGATCCCCGCGTTTTGAATTTGCGCCATGATGAAAGTTGAAGCCTTTTCTTGCATGTTTTTCCAATTAATTCTTGTTAGCATTTGGACATGCCTTTTTTGCGGGCTGATTTCCCGAACGAAGCTGAAGATGATCGCCGTTCAAATTCAAGCGCCAGAAAATTGAATCGGCGACAGAAGATCAAATCGCTGCTGAAATGCTGCTGAAAAGTAGTTTGTGTGAAAGGGCAAACATTTGAGCGTTGTTTTTGGGAATGCGGCCAACATTTTGTTGTTCTTTGACACACGAGACAGGTGTCACCCGTTTTCATTTCTTGCCCAGGCCAGACCTCCTCAGGTTTGTTGACACCTGCTAAACTGTTCTCTTTTTCCCCCTTGACAGATTCCTTTCTTTTTTATGCTTTATTTTTCAGTTCGCTGACACCACACCGACCTCCAGAATATCATCGTCCAGAAGCAGAACTGCCGAGGAGCCCCACATAGGAAAGTACAGACTACTGAAGACCATTGGCAAGGGGAATTTTGCCAAAGTGAAATTGGCAAGGCACCTGCCAACAGGAAAGGAGGTGAGGATATAACTTTGTTTGGGGGATTGTTTTCTGGAGTTCGGAATTAGTTTTTTTCGCCGCAGAGGAGATGTTTCCAGGAATGGGCCTGGTTTTTCAAATTGGGAAGAATCAAGAAATCTCTTCTCCATTTAGGTAGAGAGGATGCAGAGCTCTCCAGAAAAACCCCGAATCTTTCGGAGTTGTCGCATTCCGAACAAAAATGGCACTGTAAGCAATGTTTTTCAACGATCGTTGAACCAGGTGCAAATTCGATCCCCAACCAACACATTGCATTGACCCAGACTCGAGACACCACATGCGAGTTTCTTGCGCCTGGGTCAGACCTGAGAAGCAGAATTAAGTTAGGTAGGACCTAACATATTCAGGGAAATCCCTTTCCCAATTCGTTCGTTGTTCGTTCATTCACCTTTCAGAACGCACCATTATTATGCATGTTCAGCTGACATTATCCATCGGCATCTTCTTCTGTGTTAGGCCACAAACAAGGAAAGCCTGGTTCGTGTGAACTGAGCTGCCCCATTAAATATTTATTCCCGAACAGGATGAATTCAAAATTTGGACTTCCCTTCGATTTGCAGGCAAACACACAGGGTGTTTCGCGAAAACAGTCGGATTTTATACCTCTCTCAGCAGAACGGCTGGTCGTTTTCTGGCTCACTTTTGCAAGTTTGTTTGCGCCGGTGAGCAACCGCAACGCATCCGAAAAACGCCAATAAAAAGGTGCCGCCAAAAAGTGCCGAGGAGACAGGAAAAGATAAAAATGGAGCAACTTTCGAGGCGTGACACCCTGTCATCACAGGTTCTGCGGTCGGACGGCACCAGTTTGGACACAGATCGCGACTTGTCCACAGTATATTCGTCCGGTTGCGTGACTGACTGACTGACAGAACAGACAGGCAGTCGAGTCTGGCCCACATTTGAAAAAACATTGCTGCACATTGCTGTGCCGTGCACGCAACTTTTGAAAGGAATAGCCTAATTCGAACGAGGCCAGCAGTCCAAAACTAAAACTAAAAACTAAAACGACTCTGATTGATTTCTGGTATTTTGAGCTTCCCAAGATTTTCATGCGTTGAGGAAAAACGAGGAGGGACAATCGTGATATCATGGATCACGTTTTGGTGATATCATATTCACGTTTTGCTTGACCAGGGCTCCTTTGAGTCGTATTCAATGCAGGGTGTCCCGAAAATGCACCAGAAAAACCATACTCGGCTGTTCCTTAGGCCATTCTGAATTGAAAATGTTGGTCAAACTTTTTCCCTTGATGCTTCGTTTGAGCTGGGGTTCTTTAAAAGTTCGTCGTACACTGTTTAAAAAAGACGTTGGTCTGACGAAGCCTTCCTTCTTAAATCGTTCTCCAGTCTTGAGGTTGCCATGGCAGCGTCAAGCGTTTGCTCGTGTTTGGTGAGCTGAAGTGGGAATTTTTTTCTCCCTTACGTGAGACAGAATACCAATTTCCCGTAAATGATAATTTTTTAAACAGTGCAAACCCTTGTTTTTACTCGGGGGAATGCCGCGGAAGTCACCGGAGAGAGAAAAGTCATTCCACATTTTCAACTCAGAATGGTCTCCGGAACAGCCGGGTGTTGTTTCCTGGTGCATTAACGGGACACCCTGTATCTACGACCCACGCTAGAAGCTTGTCGCTTCCATGCAATTTGCCCACTTTGAAGGGAGAGAAGGCATTTTCAACAAAACCTGTCTCTTTGTCTTTGAGTTTGCCACGATGTTTTTGCCAGCTGTGATGTTTTTGGCCCTGTCACATTTTTGTTAGTTTCAGCCAGCAGCCAGCTCCAAAATTCCAAAGCGTCGCCCCTCGGACTTCTGCAAATGTGATAGCTCATATGTGCAAATGGTACAAATGGCTTGTGCAGAAGGTTTCATCCATCGCCGATGTGAGCACGCAAGCAAGGAGGCGTGCGCGATTGAATGCGGTGCGCGCAGTTGTGTGGAAAAATAGTTCGTGATGGGGGACCCATTTTTTCATTTTGAAGAATCTCTTTTGTGCGTTTTTTTAAATCATTCACTTGACACCAACAACAATAGTAAATTCGTCAAAACCAAAAACCCAAGAGGGGCGTCCAACAGTTGGTGCACTTTTTGGTGTATCTCAACAAAACGTTGCATGATTTGATTGAATGCTCTCAGTACCTGTTTTTAACAAAGCTCAATTCTTCACCTTTTTCACAAAGCTTTGGCAGGATTTTCTCCGATCGCTCTGATTCGAATGATATTGATAACTCTTGAAGCATGTGCTCTGTTTTGTGATCACAACAAAGATTCCCCTTTCAAGGCTTCTTCTCAAAAGTTGGATCACACACAGACATTGGAAGTTTCCAATAGCCGTCGGAAGACTGCAAAAAAATAAGGGACCATTCTCAACCGTGGAAGTCAAATTACAACTTACAAGACTTTTTTTTACAAACGTTTGGAGACTGTGTTCCATCAAGAGCATCCTGCCCTAGATACCACACACCAGCTGCCAGTGCAATGCTTTTGCACTTGATTTGATGAAAATCTGAGTGACTATGGGGCAGGGTTGCCAGTGACCTGGAGAACCTGGAAAAGTCAGGGAATTTGAAAAAAGAACCTGGAATACCTGGAAAAGTCAGGGATTTCAAGGGCTGCTTCCAAACCGGGAAAAGTGAGGGAAATCGAAATGCCAAAAGGGAATTTTCCCATCATTTACTCAGTTTGAGCCTCTGTTTTTGGAACATTCGAGCTGTGAATTCTTGGCATTCTTTCAGGAAAATCCTGAAAAATTGACAGTTTTATGAGACATCAGGCCAGACAAGGGCCTGGAATTTCTTGGCATCGGTCCTGGAAAAGTCGAGGAATTGAGATCTGGGAAATGGATGGCAACCCTGTGGGATCACCAATTGACCACAAATGTGGATCTCCCTGGATGTTCTGGGATATCCTACCCACCGGACTAACATGATTGCTCATGGATATACTCGTATTTTGATGGCATACTTCTGTAAAATATGGTTTGCAGTGGATCTGTTCTTCTTGAAGTTTTTGCACAGATTGTTAGATTTCCTGCTGGATCCTGTCCGATAGTGTTTGTTGTCAATGGATTTGGTCTGAATCTGCAACCATATCAGCACAGTGGTCCTCATCTTGCTTCCACCTATATGCAGTGGCTTTCTTTCATTTCCCCAAATGAAAGAAGTTTCAACGCTGAGAGGATTGTGAAGTAGAAGTGAGCTGAAAGTGACCATTCTCCAGTGCACAAAGCACCCGAGGAAAAAACCGAATGCTGACAAAATACCATGCTAACATGGTACCATTATAGAAGTACCTTGTTATTCACGAAGGTTGCAATAGACAAGTGACGCAAAAACATCGGCTGTGCTGAATTTCTACAATTAGATTTTTCTGCAGAATAAATAAATAGTTCTAAAATAGATCTGCTTCTCTGACGATTTTCGTATTTGTGGACCGGGAGATGAAAAAAGCCCACCCTTGGGTTGGATTGGAACCCACTCCTGAATTGTGTGATGCTCCAGAAATAGATCAAATGAAGCTTTTCCCGAAGAATCACAAATGTCAGATGTCATGCTTGCTCTGTTTTTACACAACACAAGTTTTTTTTCTTCTTTTGTTTACATTTTTCCCTAACTAGGCATACTCGTATGCTCAATGCTGCCCGTTGCAAGTCTGAACTTACTCCGGACTTTTCTGGATTGGCTGGCTGACTGTTGCCAATCCTTCTTAAAATACAAACCTTACTTCTTCCTATTTTTCTACGCTTCAATTTATCCTCTCCAGCTTGGAATCTGTCAATAACGGTGACGTTCAAAACTTCGAAAGAAATCGAATTCTCATGATTGATTGTGACGTATTTTGGGAGACAATCAGTTTCTTCAGTCTATTTTCAGCCTAATCCTGGAGAAAATAGGCCACTGCACTTCCTCATTTTTCATTGTGGACCCACCGATGCCTCCTTGCTTGTGCCCACCTCCTTGGATATGAGACCGGTGGTTTTGCTCTGACTGTCATTGATAAAAATTTCGAAGCATGATTTTTGAAAATTCTTTTCCGATGGGGTGTTTCTCTCAAATTCTCTTTTATCATCATGGTGGGCTACTCATCCATGCAAGTGCTAATGTTCGAGATTCTTGACCATAAAGATTCGAATGGGAGTGAATCCAGCCCGTAGAGTCGTTATGCTCTTTGTGACCAAAGGGAGTGAAATTGGTTTTGATCAAGAAAGGAAATGCGAATTTTATTTAAGAAAAAAATCGCATGCTCTTGAGCAAGGACTTTCAGAAAAAGTCCATTTGGCCAGTAAGTGAATCCCACGATGCCTTCTTTGAAAAATGCCTATCGTTTTGCCTGCATCCCTACAGGATGGCCCAAAATCTTTGCCCAATTAAAAATGCAAATTTGCTGTGTATCACATTTTGTGATCTGAAACGTTTTCCAGCTCAAATCACTGATCTCAAGACAAAAATAAGAAATTAAGTCCAGAAGAAAGTGGTGACATCCATGGTTAGAGCAATAAAAAGTTTCAAACAACAAAATATGAAACAAACAGCACGTTTAAATGTTTGCTGTAAAACAGCATAATTTAAATTTTTGCTGTAAAACAGCTAATTTATATTTTTGCTGCAAAACAGCAAATTTAAATTTTTGCTGTAAAACAGCCAATTTAATTTTTTCTGTAAAACAGCTAATTTAAATTTTTGCTGTAAAACAGCTTATTGAAAATTTTTGCTGCAAAACAGCTGATTTAAATTTTTGCTGTAAAACAGCTACTTTAAAGTTTTTGCTGTAAAACAGCTCATTTAAATTTTTGCTGCAAAACAGCTAATTTAAATTTTTGCTGTAAAGCAGCTTATTTAATTTTTTTGCTGTAAAATAGCAAATTTAAATTTTTACTGTAAAACAGCTAATTTAATTTTTTGCTGGAAAACAGCTTGTTTAAATTTTTGCTGTAAAACAGCTGATTTAAATTTTTGATGCAAAACAGCAAATTTAAATTTTTGCTGTAAAACAGCCAATTTATATTTTTGCTGTAAAACAGCTGTTTTAAATTTTTGCTGTAAAACAGCTGTCTAAATTTTTGCTGTAAAACAGCTAATTTAAATTTTTGCTGTAAAACAGCTAATTTAAATTTTTGCTGCAAAATAGCTAATTTAAATTTTTGCTGTAAAACAGCAAGTTTAAATTTTTGCTGTAAAACAGCTAATTTAAATTTTTTGCTGTAAAACAGCTAATTTAATTTTTTGCTGGAAAACAGCTAATTTAAATTTTTGCTGTAAAACAGCTGATTTAAATTTTTGCTGTAAAACAGCAAATTTAAATTTTTGCTGTAAAACAGCTTATTTAAATTTTTGCTGTAAAACAGCTGTTTTAAATTTTTGCTGTAAAACAGCAATTTAAATTTTTGCTGTAAAACAGCAATTTAAATTTTTGCTGTAAAACAGCTAATTTAAATTTTTGCTGCAAAACAGCAAATTTAAATTTCTGCTGTAAAACAGAAATTTTAAATTTTTGCTGTAAAACAGCCAATTTAAATTTTTGCTGCAAAACAGCTTTTTAAATTTTTGCTGTAAAACAGCTTTTTAAATTTTTGCTGTAAAACAGCCAATTTAAATTTTTGCTGCAAAACAGCCAATTTAAATTTTTGCTGCAAAACAGCTAATTTAAATTTTTGCTGCAAAACAACTAATTTAAATTTTTGCTGTAAAACAGCAAATTTAAATTTTTGCTGGAAAACAGCTAATTTAAATTTTTGCTGCAAAACAGCAAATTTAAATTTTTGCTGCAAAACAGCGTTTTAAATTTTTGCTGTAAAACAGCTGTTTAAATTTTTGTGAAAAACAGCCAATTTAAATTTTTGCTGTAAAACAGCAAATTTAAATTTTTGCTGCAAAACAGCTTATTTAAATTTTTGCTGCAAAACAGCCAATTTAAATTTTTGCTGTTAAACAGCAAATTTAAATTTTTGCTGTAAAACAGCTAATTTAAATTTTTGCTGCAAAACAGCTTCTTTAAATTTTTGCTGAAAAACAGCAAATTTAATTTTTTGCTGTAAAACAGCTAATTTAAATTTTTGCTGCAAAACAGCTTCTTTAATTTTTTGCTGTAAAACAGCAAATTTAATTTTTTGCTGTAAAACAGCAAATTTAAATTTTTGCTGTAAAACAGCAAATTTAAATTTTTGCTGTAGCCAAAGACATTTGGACAACCCTGAATTTACACATCTGATTCCGATTGTGTTTTGGCATCCGTGGTTGGAGCCAGAAAAAGTTTCAGATTACAAAATATGACGAAACAGCAAATTTTAATTTTTGCTGTGGTCAAAGACTAAAAATGAACCTCCTTGCGCATTGGCCAAGGGCTTCAGACAAAACGCGGTTCTTTTAGTTTTCGCGATTCTGCCAGTCTCGGCTGTCAATATTTCCATTTCAGCACAATCCAAACAAATTATGAAAAGGGTGTGTCTTTAAGTTCGAGACTGTGCGTGAATGTGGTCTCATTTAAAAGCTTGCATTTTCCATCGTTTTTTGCAGACCATTGCTTCAACTGCTAGTGCGATGAAGAAAATTACTATCTCAGAAAAGCTGTAAAATAAAAATGAAAAGAAATTTTCTCTTTAAATTGCGAGTAAAATTGATGGAGCAAAATTCATGCAGTCTCACATTCAAAGACACATCTTTTTCAAATATGCGAAATGATTTACGATTTTCCCGGCTGGGAAACGGGAAACTTGTAGGCCTACTAAATCTGCATGTCAATCATCTGGGTTCCTTGCTTTTACCTGTCGTCAACTGGAAATAGATTTCAGAGTTCCCTCTTCTGTTTTTCATTGGTCAAGGCCACCACAGCAAAATAGACAAGACAGGTAGTGCACGCTTCACGGAATTCTCTCCCGTCTTTGTTGCCTCTTCTTTTAATCCCTGTTGATTGGAACACGTCCAATTTCATTCTGAAATTAGACAACCAGGTGCAGACGTTTTGTTTTTGCCAAGTGACTGATCTGAATGGAATGAATGTCTGATGAATCTCATGATAGAACTGCTCGAGTTGTGGCAATTTTGTTTGTGACTTGGAGCTGTGTGGTTCTTCAGATGCTCTTATCTTGCGGGTTGATGTGGGCAGAAATTGTGCAAAAACGCATGATCAGCTGACCCCCCTTTTGACTTTTAATTTACTTTTCTGCTTTCCGTGGAGGTTTGTGTGAATGGGCCTCCTGCGCCACCAAAAGCAGGCTTCATTCAAATTCGTTCAGGTTTTGTGTTCGTTTCCTGCATACTGGCATACTATTTTTGTCATTTTTGCAAATCTTTTTTCTCGCATGTATCCATTTTATCAATGATTTCCGAAAAAAGCTTGCTTCTGTGCATGAGGAAAAATTTTTTGACCATCCCTGTAAACATCTCCTGACAGTTCAGAGAAAGCAAAGATTGTTTTAGAAAAAAAAATACAGTGGATGAGAAAAACTTCACCATTGAGATCTTTCACCTCTCACATTTGGCCGTGACACATGATGCGATGTCTGATTTTATTTATGCAAAACGTGAGTGATTTTTTGCTGCATGAATGAGTGACAAGCGGAAAGAGAAAAGCGGGTTCACAGTGGCCAACAATTTTTAAAAAAACCCATTTTGGCAGAGAAGACAATGGGAGTCTCAAAGCCTAGATTGGTTTTCAAATTTACTTGGGCAGGGGGAATGTATTCTTGCAATGGCAGAGTTTAATTTACAGTGTGACTGAAAACTTGAGTCTGATTGACAGGTGATTTTCAGCCATTCTGCAAATTGGCAGCCTTGGGTGCTGTGAAGGGTTAAAATAAAGAAATATTCATACCCCAAATCTAGGCCTAGGCCTTCCTTTCAAGGCATCTCACCCACGTGACGTGTGGACATTTGCTGACAATATATCAATTATATTCTCATTATTCTTTTTTCAGGTTGCGATTAAGATAATTGACAAAACGCAATTGAATCCTGGCAGTTTACAAAAGGTAAGAGGCAGGGGAAAATGGCAACAACATTACCAAAGACCTGTGTACTTCGTTTCAACAGAAAACAGAATTTAACTGAGCGAGTTTTTTTCTCTTGCTCACACAAATTCTATTGGCATAAATTGGGCTGACCCAACCGCAATCGAACCTTCCTGTTTCATCCTACTTTCCTGTCCTGTTTGAGTGATCAAAGCAAGAGCAAGCAACTCGCCCAGGCAGGCCAGGGCTGTTGAGAGTGGAAAATACCAAGAACTGCAACTGGAAAATCCTGAATCATGCTTGGATTGTATCATTCCTGTAATTTGTGTGGAATCATCTGTCTCCTTGTGTTCACTTTTTGCAATGTTCAGTTTATTCAGTTGCTAAATCTTTCCCCTAATCACAGAGAAGGCACGATTTGCAGGTGGTATGGGAGAAAATTACCCATTTTTTCCGCCTTAACTTTTTTTCTGTCTTGAAATTTTTTGCTTGAAATTCTTCACCAAACTCTTTCTGCCTGTTGAGTCACAAAAATGGCCCAACTTTGAAATGAAAGTTTTCATTCGTTTGCAATATTTCATTGGTAGTGACCAGGCAAGAAGATCTGGGGAGCATTTAAATGTGCAATTGGGCAAAAGGGATAATTTCAAGATTTTCTGCATCTCTGGAGGACTCCACCAGAGTGACTCTCTGCCAACACCTGTGCGTATTGAAGTCCCACTGAGTGATTTTCGTCCTTTTCCCGATCCCCACGTGAAAATTTATGTCAGCGTGTCATTTAGAGGCCAGGGGGGCAGCGGGACGGGGTGACGCTCCCTGCCAAAAATGACCCAACGGTGTTTCGATTTCTCCTCCTTGTGTGTGCTTCTGACTCACCCTGGTAGGAAATCTGACATCTGCCCAAAATGAACCCTAAAATTTAAAAAATTCAGTAGCTTCCGGGCTTCTCCACCTCCTGGAACCCCGACCAGTGGCACTCCCCATCAGAACCCGGCTGGGGCTCTGACTCAGACCTGGGTATTTGATGGGCCACCCCCAGACACACTTCTGCCACCAACAGGAACATGAAATGACATCCATGCAGTGTTTGCTGTAACTGCGTTTTTCAACCTTGAGATTATATGAACCCCAACTTATGCGGAATGAAGAGCATGTTCAAATTGTTGACACATTCCATTTTATAATGCTTGTTGGTAGGCCCAACCCTACTGAAATTTATCACAACTTCTTTTTCCTTATTGGTGATTTTCCAACATGTTGGCTGTTGGAGGTATTTATCTGTGTTTGTCGCATCATCTGCAATAGCATCTTCCCTCATATTGTTTTAATTTTGTTCCCAAAATAGACTAAAAATTTTTCGCCTTTCCCACAAATGACCGTTCACAAATCGATAGAATTAAGGTTTGAAGCAGTGTATCATTTTTACATCAAATCGATTTTCGATCGAGGATGCGTTTTCGTGGTTTGAATTATGAGTGGAGATACATTTACCTTTGTTTAAGAGCTCCAGCCAATGTCTGTTGTGTCCGCTTAAACTCAAAACACAGCAGAGGTGTAACATGTGTGAAAGTTCCCGTTTTTGCAGCGGTTTGTTTATTGGTTATTAGGGAGGGTGTTTTCTTGAAGCACAATATTTAGGGAGTAAGTAGTTATGGTTCCCACAGAGGTGGAAAAGGGTTTCATTATGCATTGGTTTAATTTCAAAATGTTTTTGTCGAGAAGGATCCCAGCTGAAATGTCTTTTTTTTTATCATTTTCTCAACAGCTCTTCAGAGAAGTTCGCATCATGAAGATGCTGGATCATCCCAATATCGGTAAGATTGATTGACTCAATTCAGTTTTTTCTGATCATTTCTGATATTATAATAATTAGTTGAATTGCTTCCGAGCTTTAGATTTTGCTAGAGTGTGCAGATGAATTGGTTATTGATGTGTCAAGAAGAAAGGTCATTTTGTCTTCTCAACATTACGAGTGATCCTCAAGTTTCTTATTACCATTTCTTTTGTCCATTTGCGCACTCAACAAAGAATTGCATTTTCCACAGCGTGGAACTATAGTGTAATTGCAGCAGCAACTCCTCAAACGATACCTGTCATTTTGACAGCCCTTTTATGGTTTTCTTCAACTGTTAATACTGGCGAAACAAACAAGACTATTTTACAACAGGTTTTGACGAACAATAATCAAAAATTGGCAAAATAATTTTTTCAAGTTGTGTTCTATTTAAAGAATGAAATTTGAGAAAAATCTGTTGAGAAGTAGACTATTTTTCCTGTTTAATAAACGTTTTAAAATTTTTGAGAAAAAATTCAAAATTTAAAAATGCAAAATATTAAATCAATGAAAATTTTATCTGATCTTGTTTTTCAATATACAAAAAAACTGTGTTGCTGAAATTCTCTACTTGTGAGCAATAGTATGTGGAATGAAAGAAAGCAATGTGACGCCACTGAATTTGACTCATTTATCGAGCCACACATGCAGTGATGACTGAACCAAGATAATAAAGAATTGATCAGATTGACTTTACTTTAATGCTTTTTGTTTGGTCGTCATGGACAATTCTGTTTTGACGACAGAAATTGGTTCTTGGTCGATTGTCTCGTGCAATTTTAAATGGAATGCATCTTTCATTCTGATGTATATGGTGTGATAATATGTGAATGTTTTGGTGTGATTTTCCAACTGAAGGTTTACGTTAAGCTATAGCTTAACTCCAGCACTCCAGCAAATTGGACAGGAATGAGCAAATTTGAATTTCAGCATCTCACAGTTGAACATGGCTAACTCCAAAAGCAATGTCCAAAATAATATTTTTGTTGAAATCCTGCAGATGCTTGTCCGAATTCTTAAATGACGAAATTGAAATTAATATCCGTGGAGTGTTTAAATTTTGTACCCAAAACACTCAAATTTTTGTCCTATGCGATAAACAACAATTTATGATGTTTCAGCAGAATTTTTATGAAAGCCATGGATAACTTTTGATGCAAATTATCTCCGAACGGCTATTGTTGTCGGGTCTAATGTTGAACGACGATCGTCATTTGCTTTGCTTTAAGAATTTGGACCATTACCTTAATTTTTGTCTTTCTTTATGCATCATGTTCCTCATTCTGATGTGTGCTGTCTGATTTTTCAGTGAAGTTATTCCAAGTGATAGAAACGGATAAAACCTTGTACCTGGTGATGGAATATGCAAGCGGAGGAGAAGTGTTCGATTATCTGGTCCTTCATGGAAGAATGAAAGAAAAGGAAGCCAGGGCTAAATTTAGACAGGTTAGTTTTTTCTGTTTTTTTTTTCTGGACAGGTCTTGTGCAAATTTGATAGTCATATTTTTGGTCACAACAGCTTGAAACTTCCAAGTGTTGTTCCTTTGATTTGGTTATCAAACCAAAGAAGCAAGTGATGGTTAAATGTATGCTGAAATTTGCAAACCGTTGCAGATCACTCTCATGCAGTGCTGAAGTTGCGTTGTGGTTCAGTTTCGGCGGTCCTTGATTTGCTGTGGCCAAAAAATGAGGCCATTCGTTCCCTGTGTGAGGGCTGTGGCGGAAGCAAACTTCGATTGCGCACACGCACGAACTTTGCTCCAAAAATGAATTCGCGACGGGTCGAATCGAAGGTTGCGTGCGGGTCGATTGTCAGTGGCAGCCAGGATTCATTTGTTCGGTGGAGCATATTTGAGTCGATTTCTGGACACCTCCCACAAATGAAAAAGTCTGTTACGAATGTCAGTGGCTGCACCGCATCCCGATACTCGCAAAGCCAAAGGCACAATCTGCCTCATCTATCGTCCGAACAGACCAAGACCTTTTTCGTGGGTAAAAAGTTTTTTGGACCCTGTCTCTGTCACATTAGTCAAAAGAAGACTTCGTCAACATCGGATTTTTGGCTTTTACAATCACTTGAATGTGAGAATTTTCTGGGCACTTGTCAAGGGGTACGTTTTGCAAACAGTGCTGCAGTTTTATTTATTTATTTATTTTAAATTGAATTTGCATGGACGCAGTCCAGCGCAAATTAGCAAACATGTAGACAGCTTTACAGCCCAGTCACAACTTAAATTGACAAATACACCAGACTGTTACCTACATGCACTGTTGCGGGCACTACCTAATACATTCTTACGAAATGTTTTTACAGAAATATCATTTCCATCCCCGAAAACACTGGCATCAAGAGAGTTCCAATCGTTAACAGTCCTAGCAACAAACGAGAACTTTCCAACATCCTTAAAAACTGGTTTGCATTGTAATTTGAAAGCATGATCATGTCTTCCTATGTAAGTGGGAGGTAATAGGCATTCCTTGACACGAGACCACCCTCCAATATTATTTAATCCCTGAAAAAGACCCACAAGACGGGATGACCTCCTACGTTGAGCTAGCGATACCCAACCAAGATCAGACAGGATGGATGACACACTGTGTGAAAAGGAGTACCTACCTGACACAAAACGTTTTGGATTAATTATGAGGAGAATGATAAAACTACTCCCTCTGTGCCATTCTGGGGTGGTGCATGCCATTTTATGAACCTTGGAGTTCAAGGTGCACCGCAACTGTGGATCTAGAAACAGAATCCACGAGAACTCTGTGCAAGTCAGCATCAGCTGATTGTTGGAAGTGTGGGCTTGTTCCAAATAATGTAGATGCTGTTGCAGATCGAGTCGCACAGTTTCAAGAAGCTGGTCCAATACCATGGCTCACAGTGCATGGTGATTGCAGAATGTCTGGTTTTCCTTTTTCCTCAATTAAAAAAACGAACCATCATCGTTTTGAAATCGGGTGTTTTGTGACAGGTCGCCAGCAAAATGTTTCTTGTTGTAAGGATTTTCTGTATCAATTTTAGCAAATTCGGGCACTGTTGCAGTGCAGGTCTAGCTCTCGGTATGCTCCTGGATATGAGGGGTTTTCACGACAAATGGAGTGCGCGTCAGCGATGCAATGTGTCTAGCCACAAGAACAAGCACTTAGCACAAATGCTCTGTAGAGGGTCTTGCAACATGACCTGTTGGTTCTCTGGTTCACTTTCTGCTTGCCTTCGCATACCAGCTTGGCGTTTTCATGTCACAGCAATCGAGCAAACGCCTTGGTTTGTGTGCGGATTTACAAGAGGCAGGCCGACCATGTGTGTGTGTGTGATTTTGCGACATGTCATGGAGTGTTGCTAACAATAATAATAGTGTCCTGAAACAAGCTTTTCTTTTTGGTGAGATGTACAATTGTGGCTGTCTGAAATCTATGTAAATTTTCAGTGCACATGTTCCATTGCTTACTGTTATCCCTTTGTTGATTCATGCACTGTGAAGAATTTTTGCAAACCAGATGACAGACAATGAAATGTTGCTATCTTCTTTTTTCAGATCGTCTCTGCTGTGCAGTATTGCCACCAGAAGAGGATCATTCATAGGGACTTGAAAGTAAGTTATGCTTTTTTGATTTCTATAATTTCCTTCTAGTCCTTTCTTGTGATCAAATGATATCTTTCTTTTGGTCAGCAAATTCCGCTTGATTGCTGCATGGTTGCTCTACTTAGCAGGAAACTTAATGCATCCACTAAGATGACAATCATGCTATGGCAAAACTTCGGTCTGTCAAAAAATTACTGATATGCAAAATTCGGTTAATGAATGATGGTGCAACCTGTTTTCTGACATTCCAAATTGCGTTGAATTGTGGGCCCGACGGCGAAGGCAACGCAATGAATTTTTACACTGTTCCTCAAGCAATCGGTAAATGTCCTGTTGCAGAAAAATGACTCTGAAAAAGAGAGCATCGATGGTAGTTAGAATTTTGGCCATTGTAGCCAAATAATCAACTCATTCCACACAAGTGAAATTTCAACCTTCCAGGTTGTTCCTGGGGTGAAATTTTGCATAAAATAACTTCGATGGATGCCACAATAAGTTTTCCCATATTGGAAATGTCATTTGTTCGGAAATCTTCCAATTTCTCGGACTTTTCATGTTCGGTAGATTTTATTATGCAATATCTCTGCTCTTAGCTACAACATTGCAGATAAAATTGTAATCTCATGTAAAAAGTGCCCGTTGGCTGGAATGTTCAAAATCCATTCATCTTTTGGCATAACGGCCATACAGTTGAATTGTCAAATTGTAGCATTGGAAACTTTCCGCTTTTTCTTGCGATAACTTTTTGTTTGATTCTGGAACAAAAGTGAAGTTATTCAAATATATCCAGACCAAATTCTGGTTCAGTTCAGGTCACTTTGGTGCCAAATTGAAGCCTTGAGTTCCAATGGTCTTGGTGCTGCAGTACGGATGCAAATCATTTGATCCAATTTTGAGTTTCAATTCGTCATACAGCTACTCAACTAATAGTGCCAGGGATGAGAAATTTTGCACAGATCCAGGTGAAAATATCCCCAAAATGTGTGCAAAATTTGAACCAATTGATTTTGAACCATTTTTATTTATTTTTATTTAAGGCTGAGAACTTGCTACTTGATAGCGAAATGAACATCAAAATAGCTGATTTTGGCTTCAGCAATGAATTCACCATTGGCAGTCAACTGGATACTTTTTGCGGCAGTCCTCCTTATGCAGCTCCTGAATTATTTCAGGGTAAGAACTACCTACCAAGTTATGTTATGATTTAGGTCAATAGGCTCTTTTGGAGTGGGGACCAACTTGGTCCACTTCTTCAGCGTGAATGTCTATGAAAGCCCCTCCAAATAAAGGGATTGGACAGGTAAAGTTTTGTGAAAACGTCTGTCATAGCCATAGTTTTCTTCCTAACTACAAACCACTCCATGCACAGATGGGTTAAAGAGCTGCTTAAATTTTAATCCACCACCCACGGTTGGCTGATCAGTTCTTTCTATCAACCCCTTGGTCAAATTCTACCCACTTCAGATAGATTCGCAATTGTTGTTGGTGTGGACCCTGGGATAGATTTGCCCAACAGTTCACAAATGTATCACAAAGGTTTCAGCTTTTCTATTTTAAAAATTTTGTTACAATTGAATTGACAGTATTGCAGCCTTGCAGATCTACAATCACACATGGAGTGATAAAGATGTGACACAAAGAAATGATGGTATTTCCTGCCTGTGGTGAACTGTTGTGTTTCCATGAATTGATAAGAAATTTTATAAATCATTTCGTGGAAGCTATTTATTGTGTTGGGCTTACGGCCAGACTTTTGTGTTGCCTCGTTTGATACCAATTGTTATCTGAAGTTGACTACTTTAATCTTGAAAATTATAATGTCCTGCTTTCTGGTAATACCAAAAAATGATTTTTATTCTGCAGGTAAAAAGTATGACGGCCCTGAGGTGGATGTTTGGTCTCTGGGTGTTATTTTGTACACACTAGTCAGCGGTTCATTGCCATTCGATGGCTCTACTCTAAGAGAGTTACGAGAACGAGTGTTACGGGGAAAGTATAGAATTCCATTCTATATGTCAAGTGATTGTGAGAATCTGTTGAAGAAATTTCTTGTTCTGAACCCATCTAGAAGGGCTTCATTGGAGGTGAGTTTGTTGTGATCGAATATTTTTCTCGATTATTTTTTTTTATTCCATGGTCCTATTCTTCGGACGTGACTTGGCTGAGACTCGACTCGAGTCATTGCTGCTTTGTTGATTGCTAAGGCACATTATTTAGAATCACCCATGTCTCAGGTGTCATTGAAAAGACTAGCAAAAAATAGACCAGCGTGCAGTTGACCTACATTTTATTTGTCTAAATTTGTGTCTTCGGTTTAATTTTTTTTGTTTACGGTTGCACCAATGGTTAATTTTGTTGTTCTAAAGCTGTGGCCATGAGGTTGTGGTTGATATATTTGCCTAGACAAAGGGTCAAATTCCATTACAAATTGCAAGATGCAGTTAGCACTGAGTTTTTCCATGGGAAAATTGTTAGCTTGTGTCACTCGTAATTGTTGGCTAGTTCATATTAAAGTAACAAAGAGGAGAGAAAACCCAATAAAGAGAGAAGTTCCCCCCACAACAAATTATTGCATCTCCCCACACTAAGCTAACATTCAGCACAATCATGCTACCACTGTCCTCTTCAGCCATGCCCTCACAACTGACCATTCCGTTTATTTTTGCCACATGATTATCTTGAACACCAACTGGAAATGAGCGATGATCAGCAACTTTGGTCCCCTTGCTACAACACTTCAGCTCACTGCCTCATCCAAAGATCCAAAGAATTTCCCTAAACTTCGCACCCCTTCCTCAAGATCCCGACGATTTTGCACTGAACCCCAACCGAATTCGACCTCGGATTTCACATTGGAACCAGCTGCCCCACCGAGCCCCCTCCTCCCTTACGTTTACCTGAGAAGGAATGAGGTGTTTTTTTCCATTGTGTTCAGGGTATTTGTTTGGCAAAGCTGCTGCAAAAAGCTCACGACTGTGGTGTTTTTGGCAAATTCCCTGTCAAAAATGGCAGACATAAATTTTTCGGCTCTGATTTTTCAATCCAAGGACAAAAAATTCTGCAAAAAAAGGTAAAAATTGCATGAGGTATTTCCAATTTTTGGCCCACAACATGGACAATTTTTTTTCAATTGTATGTGGTTTGTTTTTTACTTCTTCATTTACTTTTGAGAGATGGATTCTTAGTCAGAATGGAGAATGTCGCAAAAAGTTAAATGTATGGGAAAATCGATGTATCTACTCGTATTTTTTCAATAACAACCCACTCTGTGCAAACAAATATCAGACCCAGCTCATGCAAAGCAATCATTGATAGATTTTTTGCAGAAAATGGAAGTGTCATCATTGATCTGGAAAACAAACAATTGGGTGTTCTGATGGCCGGGTGTGCGTGGGTGAGTCTTTCATTCAAATTTGCAACAGGAGAAGAATATTTCTAAAGGTGTTGAGCACTCTGGTGTAGTGTTTGCTCACCATTTGTCTTCATCTTTTGTTGACAAATGACCATATTTTATTTCAGACCATCATGAAGGACAAGTGGATGAACATGTACTATGAGGACGATGAACAACTGAAGCCGTACTTTGAGCCCGAAATGGACTTCAGTGATCCGAAAAGGATAGGTTAGCAATGGCATAGCATTTCAACCGTTGCTTATTTGAGGTGGTTGGTGTTCTGTTGAGATGTCTGCCTTGTGTTATTGCTAAGTCTTTGTTGGCTGCTGTATTGTTTTATTCGCGAATTCTAAACGTTGGCTTTGTTTTCAGGACCATGCTCAATCATTGACAATGCATTTATTTTTACAACAGCAATGTTGACTTTTCCTTGTTCTTTGCGTACAAACAACAAAACTGTCGTTAATTCTTGTAGAAGATTTCAACACTGCAGCCAATTTGAAAAAAACCCTGACCTGTCTCACGAGTTTCATAAAAATCTTCCACCGCCAAATTTCCATGCAATTCTTTAGATACCTACTGTAGATCAAGCAAGGCCATTCTTGCAATTTTAATGCTTGTTTTGATGGAAGGCTTTTGTTTTTGCATTTTTTTACATTATTTTTCATTATTTCATTTTTTTATTTTATTCTCAGCACGGATCAGTTAATTAAAACATATAGTAGAGTGTTGATGAGCATTTATGGCTGTTTGATGATACGAAATGACAACATTGCAGAATCATCTGAATCGTGACTTTCATTCGCAGTTCACTTTTTTTTACCTTCATTTGAATCTGGATGGACGTCGGAACAATGCAGAAATTATGGTCTGCTCTGGCTGATGACAAACTGAATTGACATAACGCCATGTTTGTTATGCTCGACGAAACCTGCTTTCTTTTCCTCCCTGTTTCAGAAATTTTGCTTGGCATTGGCTACAGTAGGAGTGAAATTGAAGACAGCCTGAAAAGTCATAAATACGATGATGTGTTTGCTACGTACCTGCTTCTGGGAAGGAGATCAAACGATGTAAGTGATCGTTGTAAGGATGATTGTGATTAATGTAAAAAAACTATTGTGGAAATGTCTCAATATATTTGAAAGGTACCTGCGTGACAATAGGACATGAAGGGACAATTGGGATATTCGAAAACAAACATACAAAATTGTTAGTCAGTCGACAATCAAATGTTCCTTACCGCAACCTTTACTTAAACTGGGGGCAAGACACGAACGGTGTTTTTGAAATTTTTGTTGCAATGAAAGAGCTTGATTTTGAAGGTCTACACATTTATGAACCATCATTTTCATGTTGTCAATTATGCTTTTTACACATGCCATTGTTGGCTTCCTTCCTGTGGCTAACTCAAGGCCCACCAGCCCGTAGCAAGAACATGTATAGAAATTGCCATGGATTATCCAATTTCGTTCCGTATTCAGTATTTCCATTGATCGTTTGGTTCTGAGGACTGCATAGGGCATTACAAATGGGCAAGGGCGGTACTTACTGCTGTGGTACCCGAGTGATCCAAAATGGAATCTTTCGACATCACTCCGCGAAATATGGCTTTATCTTTCATATGGAAAACAAACAGGCCAAACTGAATGGCTCTACATTTTTTGACGAGTAATTACATCATCATACATTATTATCCAAAAACATTCCCAGCTGAGGTGACCGTACGTATTTTCCTGCAAAAGCAGCATTTGTGGCACCTTTGTGATAGTATCGAACAACGACGTGTATAGTTAGACTGATCGCGCCTCCGGCAGGGTGTAGAACAACGCGTTGTGGGTCGGTGTCCCTCGCTGGAGGCAGAAAGGAAAGAGCGCGCAATGCAAATGAATGCGACTGCATCGAGGTGTTGTGCATTTATCAGGAACAAAATCCAAACCAATTGGCCGATTTTTGAAATTTTTCGACCAGGACAAAGAAGAAAGATGGGGCAAGAGTTTGGAGAAGAAAAATCTCCTAAACTTGCTTTGGTATCCCGGAAACCTCACGAGAAACCAAAACAAAACGACAATGATGTGCAAAGACGATCGCAACACCAGGAATAATGCTCTGCAAGGTATTCTTGTGGGCGGGCGACCGTTTGTATGTAACTCTTTACTTGTACGATGACGAGAAAATTACCTGTGCCACAACTTGATGCCGTCTTCCATCTTTCAGACAAAACAGTATGATATTTCAGATTTAAAAATTGGGATTTGTTGCGCGGAGAAGAAACGTCAAATAATGATGGGAAACTAATGTCAATGGGTTGGAGGTTTCCCCGAAAATTCGAAAAATGACACAAATCCGTCTAATGGTAGGCCTGTGTGTCCACCCAATGATTGCTTGTTGTCAAGTGTGACCTCACATGTACGGACAGTCACCCACTCCACCACATTTTCTTTTAAAAATGAAAATGGCCTTACCTTTTGTGATAACTGTGTCTACTGTCCCTTGAAGAGAACCAGTTTCGTCAGAGTCTGACGGACGGAGGGCCCTTTGAGATGTTCGGTAGACAGCTGGCACAGGAGTCTGATCCGCAGATGGTAGAAATTCTTCAGAAGAGATCTCACCAATTGAGAAAAATGTGTTTCCTCTCCAAATTCTGTCGTCGCGAAAAGGTGATCGCAGTTGCGGAATATCTTCTTTTCGCAGACGAGCCGGAAACTTTCCAGGATTAGCCTAGGAAGAATCGTTTTTCCAGGGAGGGGCAGGACTGACTGGTTGCGGCGGAAAACCTTCTCCGCCAGGATCAGGATGTCCACGACGTCGTTTGATGGATGGATCAGTCCACCAAAATCCTTGACGGAAGTTAGGTTGGAAGGGAGATGTTGTAATTCAGAAGGCAATCCACAGTCTGAACATGAAAGCTGTGCGCGAATCTTGCGGACAAGAAATCCCGAAATGTACTCCAAAATATTCGTAGAAAATTCGCTCAGATGAGGGGAATCCAAATGCAGCATCATGACATCCTCCTGAGAAGTTGTGTTTTCAGTGATTGGAATTTCGCGGTTTTCAGAAGACGGGCCTGTGTTGGGTATGATAAGTTGCTGGACGTCGTTGGGCGAACAATTTCCTGATGATGGTGGTAAAATTCGAGCCAGGAGACATTTTCGATAAGCTGATTTCAATTGTAAGGCAGAAGGGTTGTTATTATGACCACCGCGACTCCTTATGCTGCTAAAAAATAGCTCCAGGTGGTCTTGGCTGAGTTTCCTGGCGAGCAAAAACTGAAGAATTGGTTGGTTGTTCCAAACAAAGGATTCAGCAAGCTCACGAATGCTCATCAAGTCGAGGATGAAGCCCAGAAGTGGAACCTTTCGGCAGCCTTGAATCAACGGCTCGTCTTCAGCAGTGCAAAGGCCTCTCAGATAATGTATGGTGTCGTCGATGAGGACAATGCAGTCGTTCCTGTTTGCAAGAGTTATGGGCCTCTTCCAACCATTTGCAATCAAGTTGCAAGAGTTCAGAATATCAAAACAGTCGTTCATTTGATGAAGGAACTGGACAGTGAGCATCGCTCCTTGGAAGCCGGGGATATGGGATTTGTGGCAAAACTCGAGAGCATTTGCTACAGATCTGCTTAAAGTCTGGGCCGCAAGTCTGACCTTCATTTTCTGTCTCCACCACTCAAGGTGGCTCCGTCTCAGCTTGTTCGCGGCTGTTAAACCCTCCTTCTCCTGCAACTCGTGTAGCAACCGAATATAATCCCACTTAATCTCATTTCCGTCTTTGTCTTTAATCACCTTCTTTTCGCCCAGCAAATTTCGCATGAGCTTGAGCATGTGGCATGCATCAAGAAGGGCGCACACTTTTTCCGTTGGCGAGGCTGGGTTAGGGAAAGAGTTGAAGCCAGGCTCGTTTAGTTTCACTCCCAATTCCCTGAACATGTGTATGTTTGCTGCACAGCCGTCACACACAACAGCTATGCATCTTGCACCAGTTTCATGTATTTTGCACAAATATTGCGTAACTAAACTTGCCCTCACTGCGCCATCGAGGCCATCCACAAGACAGTAGCCTACTGGAATTTTCCACGAGTTGTTCATGCCACCATAAAAAAAGTGATTTGCCGGGCATACCATGCCTGTTTAATGTTCCGGGCCCAAATCACGTATCCAATGACCTATTGCCGTTCCAATCAAGTTGTTTCCTGATCGAATTTCATGAGATTAAGCACAACAAAGAGGATTTTGGGGGAAAACTTCTCGGAAATTTTCCAAAGTTCCTCCTAAAAACCGGGGTTTCCGCCCAAATTCGCCGCCCATTTTTCTGATTGCTCTCGTGCGGCATCTAATTACCGAAGAATTGATCTCGACAGAATAAAAGTGCAAATCCGCAAACTGTTTCTTGTCGGGATAAACTTCGCCAAACCTGATGTTTAAGCAAATTTGCAACACACGGTAAACATGAATCCAAAAGCATTCCTGCATCGTTCGTCAAGCGTTTTTTTAAGCAGGCGATGAGTTCTTCCAAGGTGCGGATCCTTTTTTTGGCGCGCCATGCATTCATCTTTGAAGACTTGAGTGCAAGACGCAAAGCAACAATCTTCTTTTCTTTCTGCAAAATGGCTTTTTTGACCTTTCTGGGGCTGGGCAGAGAATACGAATGATCCTCATTGGAACTTGGTCCTGCAGATGTTGAAGCGAGAGCAGTTGGCTAGTCGTTGTGGGCAATGGGGTCATTGGGGTCAGCTGATTCGAAGGCATCAGACAGTTTTCGTTTCCTGGATGACCGAACGGTTGGAATTTTCTTCTGCAAATGGCAGGGGAAACAAAACAGAGATGGGCTCGAACCAGGTTTCAGAACCTTTAGAATGTTGACCACTTGGTAATCCTCGGGGCGAAAATGGGCACTGCACAATCTTGAGGTCTTCGTCGGCGTCCACCGATCGCGTTTCATGGCTACAACCCATCGCTTTGTCAGTTCTTGGTTTGAAAGTGGAAACCGGTGAAATGTAACTGTCGTTTCTTTGTTGCAACGATTTTGACAATTCACCGCAGCACATGAATTCACCATTTCTGATTTCGCAAGGGAAAACGCTTCCTGAGTTCTGAATCAAAAACAATCTGGTTCTTCTTCCATGACAGGCCAAAAAAACTAAAAATCTGCCACCTGCAACGATCGAATGCAGAGCACACACAGACACGTGGAGGAAAGAAACATCTTCATCGCAGAATCCGCTCCCCGCTGTCCGCTGAAGCTGTCCGCACTCTTCCTTCTGCTTGTTGCCCACCAAAACCATGGCGGCCGATTCTTCATGCTCCACAGAGCCAAGTGGTGCGGTGTTCGCTGGCGCCTCCTCTAATATATATACACCTCCTTGGTATCGAACAATTCATACTGACAATTTGGCAAACAGATTTCTTCTGCCCCAGCTGTTGAGCATCCAAAAGCTGTTAAATTTTGCCATTCTATCCTGTTGTTAATGCTTTATTTTTGATTGGTATTTTTGATTTCACCATTGTTTTTGTACCTTTGTTTAGCTTGAGAGTGATGGCTCCAGATCTGGTAGTTCGCTTTCTCTCCGTTTTGCTACTCCAATTATTCCGTCAACTGTTGCTGCTCCTGCCACGCAGTCACCAGCCCGTAATGCTGCACATCGTGGTGTCCATAGATCGGTGTCTGCTACCAACTCAAAGCCAAACAGGAGGGCTTCTTCAGGTGGGGAGCCACCAACCAAAGATGGCCATCCTGCTACCAACAATGGTAAGAGATACATTAGCTTGACAGACTTGCTTGGCCCCCTAACGTGAAAATCCAAGGCGGTTAGTGGCGGTGTTTTGAATGTGGTGTAGGAATCAGCTGCTACAGATATTTAGACTGTAATATGTGCCCTCGGGTCAAGTTGCAGCCTTTTGGCAACAGTTAAGAATTGTGTCTCTGACGAAGCTCGATGATTTGTTTACAATGACGCACATGTTTCAAGCAGTTTTCATGAGATAGCCTTGTTTCCCTTCATTCTTCACACTTTAATCTCACTGGACTGTGGTGAGTCACATCTTTCCACACATGATGAGCATCTCTCTGTTGTTGGTGGCTTGTCGGATGCCAGTCAGCTGAACCATGCTTCTCAGGTGGCCACAATGGAAAACAGCCCAGGTGGTGGAAGCTTACTTGGCAATGAATTCCATGGCACTTTCTTGTCCAGGCAGTCCACTGAGTCAGAAATGTGTGTTCAGAAAAGATTTGTCAGGGTGCACAGTGTTGCCGAGGTGCACCAGGGCTGTGGTCGAATCAAATCACCAGTTACATGTATACAATACACTTCCTGCTGGCTTCCAACATGGAAAATTCCATATGGTTGGCCAAATCAGGCACCAAAAATGTGACTTCTGCAAAGCAAAATCCAGTTTCTGCATAAGCTACTCGATTGTCATCATGTTTGTAAGTGCTTCGTTGTCACTTTGCAAATCTATTTTCATGTGGCCCAAGTTATCACTAATGAAACGTTCCACAAGCCAATAGTTCTGT
This sequence comes from Sinentomon sp. SZTP_YWyxl, assembly GCA_030068105.1. Taxonomy (NCBI): domain Eukaryota; kingdom Metazoa; phylum Arthropoda; class Protura; order Sinentomata; family Sinentomidae; genus Sinentomon; species Sinentomon sp. SZTP_YWyxl. The sequence goes on along the minus strand of JASGXE010007326.1, from coordinate 7,067 downwards.
GGCCAATGGGCATGTGTAGTCATTGGGTAGTCCTGCTTGTTAAGTTGCAATCCTGTTGTGATTCTCTTTGCCACAACTCCTCGTTTTCTTTCCACTGCTGCCCAAATTCGAGCTATTTCAAGAGTGCTTAAATTCAAGAAGAATATCTGAAGCACCTCCCACTTTATCAAAATTCTTGTTTGGATGGATGCTCTCTCAGGGCATTGTAGGTAATGACCTGGTTGGTCATGCTTGTAGCCAGCCTCCGTTGAAACATTCATTCAACGATGCTGACCCACTAACTAATGATCTGTTCATCATATTTCAGCAACTGGAACTTGCCAAACTGGTGCTCCAGCAAGCAATTATAACCATGTTCCGGGAAGCAATTTCAAAAGACAGAACACAGTTGATTCAGCAACCATAAAAGAAACAACGGCACGGATTAATTCATCTGGTGGCACACCTTCACCTGCATCACATGGATATGGTGCCAAAAATGCCAACAACATGCAAGCACTGGATAATTCCACAGGTATGAATAATTGGGATTTAAAATTAATCATTTTATCTCTGTATGTTATTTATATCTTTGTATCTTTGTATTTTATCTTTTTTTCGTCATTGTTGCTTTGCTTGTATCCGGTTAAAACCTCTAATGATCTCCTTTATTTTGTGGTAGACACACCACTGAGTTATTTTTTTCACTTCATTTTTGTTTGTAAAGCATTAGTGGATAACTGTTTCTGTCTGTTTCATGCAAAGATGATTTTGTTTTTTGAAGTTAGGGCCAAGTTGTGAGATCCGATGTTCGTTCGCTACCTCGAAGTTTGATTAACGTGGTTCAGTCTTAGTCATTTTTGTCGGAAAGCTATTTCTTTGCGTTGTGTGGATGTGGTACAATTGGGCGAGAGGTCAATTAATGTTTCTTCTATTTTGTCGGTTTTTTTGCATCCTGTTCGACCGTTTGCATGTGCAACTAGCTTATCATAAAAATTATGTTGTGTCTGTGGAGGCTTGTGAACTTTTTCAGTCTTGTGATCTGAGTTGCTGGAATCCAGGATTTAGGAAAAGTAAATCTTGTCAGAAGCAATGATAAAATTAGCTTACCTGACTCATTGGCTGACAAATGATGTGGCACTTTCACACCTCTTGCAGCTTTGAAAATTATTTGCTATCAGGACCGTTTTTCATAGCTGAGAACGGGCAAAATCTGAAAACTGCTGTTTTTGCTCCTCGAAAGGGCTGATTTGGGGGTTTTCAAAATTTTCACAACTTTACTGACCTTGAAGTGATGGTGCACCATTCCCTTGGCACGCATTTGTTTGGAACATTCTTAAGAGTTAACTAAAGTGATGCAAAATGCGATGAATGCTCAAAAGGCAAAAAGCTATTGAAGAAGGTCAGGTTTAGGGACAAAGGCTGAACTATTTGCTGTCACCGTGAGGTGGTGTCGTGACAGCAAGTTTTGAAACAATTTACCAGTTTTTTTTTTTTTTATAGACAACGGGCTGATCTTGTATTCTGACTCTGGTTTTGGACTTTGTGAAAGGCAAATGGCATTTGCTAGGTGATGGTGTTTGCGTAATGGTCTTTCAAAAATGTGAACCTTATTTTTTGTTGCTTTTCTCCAGGTGGCAGCAGCAGTCCTGGTAAGCCGAGAGGCATAACAAAGTCAAACACGATGACCGTTAACAACCGAGCAGCTCTTGCTACTGGGTCTGTTGGACGACGAAGCACAATCAGCTATGAAGCAAAGAACGCAGCTGCAAAAGAAGCTAACGACAAACCAACGTACTGACTGAAAATCAAAGGTTGGTTAAAGTTAGATAGATCATCAAGAAGGCATGATCATTGCATCGTTTGAGTTATGCCAACTTGGCTTAGCCACTACATCACAAAATTAATCGATAGCTGCAGCTCAAATGAGCTGTGTGTGCGTGTTATAATCTAGGATATTTCCTTGCGCATGGTGTGTCCTGTGATTGTTCATGTCTGATTTCATTTTACACAATGGATGCTTGCACTCTGCAAATCCTTGAAAATCTTGTGTTGAAACAAACGTCTGCTAAGTTCAGTTGTCAAAATCGAATGCCAAATTTTTCAGGCGAAAAAATGGATGGTCGAAATGTTAACTTCTTCGTATTTTTGTCGGCGAGAATTGCTGAGATGCATGATTATTTTTAACTCTTCGGCGAGGTAGCAGTGAATTAATTACCTTGGAAAGTCCAACGCAAATTATTGAAAATGTAGTTTCGGTGATTTTTTTGGGTTGGATTACCACTCTCCCCTTGTTATGTGGTGATGGGATAAATGATGGATAAACAACGCCATCGGCACATCTGGTGCACAAGGCAACATGGCCTTGCAACTTTGTTGCATGCTCTTTTACTTTTCTTCCAACTCCAATCTCTTCGTTCTTTTCTTTCACTAACACCTTCACATTTAACACTTTCTCTCCAACTAACACTTGCTGCGACACAATCATGCAACACATGCAACGTGCAGAGGTGCAACACTTGGAGTTGGTAATACAATTGGAGGTGGCAGTGGTGATGTTCTAAGAGCTAGCAAAGGTCACAATAAGTCTGCTTCTATATCGACGTCAACTAGGCAGGATAACCAAATGCTCGACTCTTCTCTTGATCCTCTTAGACAAAGGTTGAGTCTGCTGCCTCTCTCTCTTGTCTCTGTCTCTCCCTGCCTCTCTCTCTCTCCTCTTCTCTCCCGTTCCTGCGAAATTAGCCTGTTTTGTAGTTCGGTTGGGTACAGGTGGCACAGCATGGATCGTAATTCAGTAACCTCAACTCTACTCTCTCGTGCCTGCTTTTTCCTGTTTTGCATTCTTTTCTTCCGAGGATGCTACTTTATGATATCAAATTTATGTGCACGTCTTACGCATGAGCTCATAGCATATTCTGATGATATAGCACATGAAAACTGGCTACAGCACGTAAAAACGAAAACCAATGAAAACTTTTCCAGAATTTGGTGCTCTATCTATAAACCAATAAAAAGTATTTTGTACACCTACCTACCCACCCACTCCTTTCCTTCTGACAGATGAATTCTGCAGTTGCAGGGAGGCGAGGCCCCCAACGAGCACATTCAAGTTAAGGTTTTTACAAGCACGGTCTAGCCCATCACTCTTCATTAGCTCTTTATAAAAATAGTCCAGATATCGCAAATTGGGGGAAGTGAAATCATGCATTGTATGGATGCCACATAAAAATCACATTGGCTAGAGGCAAGCACTACCTCCCACTTGGTGCAAGCAAAATTGCCAACCAATATGCTCATTTGGGGCCCCTCTGTTATGTGATGGATTCGTAAGCATATGTCGGAAAACAGTAGATACATTTCTCCAAGTTCCAATTTCTCTACAAATTAGGTCAAATTGATTATGTATTTGGTCCCTCAAACTTGGGGGACCATCCTATTTAGGGGATGGGCATACAAATGCGATGGTGGAGGGCTGATTCCCTTACTTAAACGTGGGGATCCGACCATGGAACTACCCCCCACGATGGAATTTGTACACGCCTACCCTCGGTATCCAAATTAGCACAAATCGAGTCCTAAATCCTGGCATAATCTTGGTTCAAGATTTGTTTGTGGGGGGCCAAGTTTACCAACATCCACAGAGATGCTGACGTCCTCACCAGGAGAGAGTAATAATTAACAACATTAGGCTGGTGAACCCATGTGATTCAGAAGAAAAAAAAAACAATCTGCAAAATAACGTTTTGCCCCAATGAGTCCAGCAATGACAAAAGGCATGCAAAATTAGCATTGCAAAATGAGTGGGAGAACCCCCCGTGTTCAATTCCATCACAGTTCCCTTGCAGGAAATCCCTTATTTTGGCTCTTTTCTTTCTCTTCTGCTGTGCTATGATCCTTCACAAAGGAGAAGTGGATGTAGATTATGCATGTGCTTTTCCTCACCCATCACTTTGATTCTAATTATTGGACAATAAAAGATTGGAAAGACGAGGATGCAAGGCGGAAGTCAGTATGTAGGACAACTGGCCAAGTTACGAATATGATTGTGAAAAAGGAGGCTTTGTTGCACTCTGTATATCAGAGGATCCTGATTGGAGGTTGAGTAGAGATAAGACCTGATGTCATGGTGGTAAAGGGGGGGGGGAACCACCCAAAATTCCAAAATCGACAATTCTCAACCGATTGTGCTAATTTTTGGTACACATGTGGGGGGTCACTATAATACTGTTCTTGCTAAATTTCAGCCCACTGAGTTATCTGTTTCTCCTATGGCAGTCTTTTTAGTAAAAAAGCGTACCGAATTTGTAAAGCGTACCGTATTTGTAGCGGTGCCCAAATTATTGAGTGAACGTTTTTTTCACTTTCGACACAGAAAACAGGGTCAAAATTTCATGAAAATTCGAGTGACAGAGTCAGAATTTCAAAAATTTGACTCCAAGTAGGTGTTCTGGAAGTAAAAACATGATCGCGATAAACAAGCGGCAGGTTATTTCGATAATTAAGGTCAAACATGGGAAAGGCAAGGAAATCGAAAATTCCGACTCTGTCACTCGAAAGAGCACATTTTTTTCAATCTGAGGAACAAATGTCACCTTTCTAGACCTAAAAACAACCGAAATATGCTATTCGAAAGTCATTTTTGGACCGGAAATCAAAATGTGAGAAAAACGGGGTGTTTTCGAATGGTCAATTTTTGAGGGAAATGGTGACAATGCAGTGGTCGAATTTGGATCGCAGATTGAAATTTGGTCTTGTGAAGCCATTTCTTAACAGATTTTAGTTTTTACTCATTTTTGGACCAGAATGCTCAGAAAACATCGCAGTATCAGGGGGAACAGCATTTGAAAACATGAGAAATTTTCTTTTTTTTTTTCACCTTTTCATGGTGGTTCCCCCCTTAAGGGGGGGCTCCCCCTCCGCACCAAACTTTGACGTTTGTTGACCAATGTTGATGATTTTTGGTATGCATGTAGGACCCCATGATGGCAGTTTTCTTGCAAAATTTCTCCCCCCCTCCTTCAACTGGTTTCTGAGTTATTGCTATTTCAAGTAGTGAATAGCAGTGTAACTTTGCGACGCTGTAGCTCCTTTGTTACGAAAAAATACACTGACCAAATCCTGGTTTGCGCCAAATACAAGTAAAAAAGCATAAAAATTGATTGTTGGAACCAGATTTTTCATTTTCTGGCTATCTGATTGAGAAAAACTCAAGTTACGAGCACTCGCGATAGAAAAAATGCCCTCATTTTACTTGGTAGTAAAAAAATCTCTCAAGCAGTCAAAATTTGCAAATTCTGGCTCCAACAATCAATTTGGCATGCTTTTTTACATAGGTATGCAAAATTTTACCTTTCTACATGCAAAAATAACTGAGATATGCTAATCGAAAGTCTTTTTTTCAACCGGAAATCAAAATGCGAGAAAAAGCGGGTTTTCGAACAGTCTATTTTAAGGGAAATTGCGAAAAAGCATCAAACGGATTTGCATCGCATGCTGAAATTTGCTCTTGTGAAGCCATTTCTCAACGGATTTTACTCATTTTTGGACCAAAATGCTCAGATAACATCACAGTATCATGAGGAAAGACACCTGAAAAAATGAGAAATTTTATTTTTTTCGCCTTTGTCTGGGGGAGCCCCCCCTTAAGGGAAGTTCTTTTGAAGCTTTGGTGGGTTTGGGAAATTTTCTAACAACAGCTGCATAAAACTTGATAAAAGCATGCACACAAAGTACTGTTGTTACCTTTTTCACCAGCTAGAGATGGAAACCAGCAGAGTTGCTATGAAACAGAGAAATAGGAGGTTGTAAGAAGTTACCTGATTCAAGGCCATTTTAGGATCGATGTCACGATGTTACTGACGACGTTTCGACCCCTGGCCGGGCTGGGGTCTTTTTCAAGTCTTATGACACGATATGTCGCTGCTGCTGGTGTTGTGCGACTGGTGCAGATTGAGAACGGGTCACGGAGTTGAAGCCGTTGCTGCGGAGTGGTGATTCATGGTCAGGGTTGCTCGTCGGTTGGTTTGTTTTGGCGGTTGGGATAACTTTGGAATGTGGAATCCCAACCGCCAAAACAAGCAGCAATGGCTTCAACTCCGTGACCCGTTCTCAATCTGCACCAGTCGTAAAGCACCAGCGGCAGCAACGATGTGTCATAAGACTTGAAAAACACCCCAGCCCCGGGGTCGAAACGTCGTCAGTAACATCGTGATATCGATCCTAAAATGGCCTTGAATCAGGTAACTACTAACAGTGTTTGTGAAACGGATCGTGGCGCCAGACACAATTTAAATATGAGGTTACGGAATTGGAAATAGATCAAGATGGAAGGAAAACGCCAAGAAATGCTATGAATGACCTTGAGAACCTGAATTTCTACTTCTGTCCAGATCTTTTGGCATGCTGTGGTGTAGCGTTAATGTTAATGTCATTGTTTTTTTTTTCTTAAGCTTGGCTAGTAACGCTGCAAATACCTCAAATTCTTCCGATCCAGAGCGATCTCTTCTCTTTTCTTCCTTTTGTGCATGAGATTCTGACCTTCAAGTTTACTGTACCCATACAGAGTTTGAATTATCGGCTTAAAAAAAAAAAAAAAAAAACAAACAAAACAAATAAAATTCTGTTAAAGATGGTGAAATGTTGTGAAGTTTTGGGCTTTTTTCTTGAATTCGTTCCCATAAAAACTGCCACCGCATGAAATAAGGTACCTTCTTGTGTTTTGAACTTCTCGTCAATGTTGCGATTGTGTTCCCTGACTCCGAATGCTATTTGAATTATGCTGGATGATTTTGGTGAATTGTGCTGATATTCATTGATTTGTTTTTGTACAGTTTCATTTTTCCTTTTATTCGCTTTTTTGTCTTTCATTTTACTCTGAGCATGGCTCTTGTCATTTTCCTATCTGTCTCTATCACTGTTGTTGTGTTACAATACAGTGCTCTTTTACTTCTTTTTTTTTTTTTTTTTTTACAAGAAATTTGCATCCAGAATTCAGAAAATCTGCATTATCGAGCAGCTGAAGCATTTTTCTTTGTTTCTCGACAGTACTACCTATTCCTTGCAAGACCAAAACCTTGACCGTCAAC
>JASGXE010007325.1:0-52192 GCA_030068105.1 Sinentomon sp. SZTP_YWyxl | reverse complement strand
GAGGGAGGAAAGAGGAGGGGTGGGGCTTGGGTTTGCTTGCTGTGTTCAGTGGTGCTCTGAAGAAGGGGTATCATTCGTTAATATATGGTGCCAGGAAGAGAGCGTGCCTGGGTCATCGTTCATTATGGTGGGATTGGTCAGTATGTGGTAGGATTCAATGTGTTTCCTGGTGTTGGATCTATCGCAGTTTGTTCTTGGTGAGGCAGCTTCAAAATTGATGGTATGGCTGGTTTGGGCGACATGACGAGCGAGCGCTGTTGTTGACCGTTTATGCAGGACGTCTGCCCGGTGCTGTTCGAGTCTTGTTTCCAGGGGGTATTTGGTTTCTCCAATGTAGACTTTCTCGCAGTCATTGCAGGGAATTTGGTGTATGGAGGCAGAGAGTGGGCTGGGGCGGTGTGATTTTTTGAATATGTGGCGTAGTTTGGTGCCTGGGATGTGTGCCAATTGGATTACAAGGGGGTTGAAGATGCGGTCCAGATGGTTGGAGAGCCAGGTGTGTAGTTGATTGGCGTATACTTCGTCTTTTCGGATGGGGTAGGATGAGGGGTGGGGGATTGTGAGTTGGTCGGTGGGCGGGACTGGTGTGCGCGTTTGCTGTGGTGGGGCTGTATCCATTGGTGATGCAGGCATCTCTGAGGTAATTGAGTTCTTTCATGATGTCTGCCGGGTCCGTGTTGTGCCTGATGGCACGGGCTGTGAGGTTCCGCCAGATGTTCCGTTGCTGGGATGGATGGTGGAATGAGGAAGCGGGTATACAGCGTCCGGCACCTAAGTCTGGACATGCTGTTGTGTTTTCTGCCCGCAATTATGGAGCTTATCAAAAATAAATTTTTATTCAATAGGAACAATGATTGCGTCGGCCAAGCAAAGGCGGCTGCACACGCGGGTCAGCGCTGACATTCGTCGCAATGTTATGTTCAATGGGTGGCTGGACGGAAATCACATGACAAATTAGCATGACACACTAATTTGGTCGTTAATGTGCAGTTTACCGTCAAGTTAGCATGATCAAATTTGCAGGATGGTTTTCTGCCAGTGTCCGAAAACGGAGCTGTAAAATCATGGCTTGTGATAAATTCGTCAGCGGCCACTGCACAATAATTTGATCGATTGACGGGGCCGGTCTTACGACTGGAGGAATCCAAATCGGGCCACATTTCATGTCAATCTCAAACGTGCAACTGAAATTTGTCAAATTAAATTGCACGTTAAATGCCCATCCGCTTGCTGACAAATTAATGTGAAAAATTAGCATGACAAATTAGCATGACACACTAATTTTATCGAGGGCGGGCCTTTTGAGCTGACCTCCAGACAGTGCTTCACTGACGTCATCTTCGGACATTCGAACCATACCGGCCACTCCCAGGAAATCCTGAACGCCAACTTTTATTTAATTTGCGCTGCGTTCTAAAGGTTGGCAGTTTCCTACGGCGACAAGTGGAGTCAGCATGTAAAGCTCATGAAAAAAATTCAAAGCAATAAAAGGAATGCAGATTAGCCGCCGTTATGCTCTTGCGAGGAATGCGACTTGGGCCAAAGCTATAAATTTGGCCAAGCCCGACTGATACAATGAGCAGAAATGAAATCAGTGTACAGCAGCCTTTGCTGATCCGTTTGGCAGCCCGCAGCATTTCGTTATCAGCAGCATGTGGAATATCATGCAAAAATGACGCAAAAATAAACACATTTTTGTGTTATCCACTGAGGGCTATGTCCAGACTTAGGTGCCGGACGCGGTATAGCACAGTGAGAGTTGGGGTTTGCGGTATGTTGAGAACTGGAAAGTGTGTTGTGTCTTTCGGATTGTGAGGTCCAGGAAGTTGATATGATTGTCCTCTTCTAGTTCATGGGTGAGCTGGATGTCCGGATGTATGTGGATGAGATGGGTGAGGCAGTCATTGAAGTCCTGGGTTTTGGGCCATATGATGAGGATGTCGTCCACATAGCGGAAATACAGTGTGGGGCGGGGTGGAGATTTTGGATGGGGGGAGTGGGCCTTTTCGAAGAACGAAGCCCCACCCCTCCTCTTTCCTCCCATCCCTGTAACCGCATGCATTTACCACGACTTTGACCTGGAAGATGCGGCTGGCTTCCTGGACCCATCATGACCCAGCATCAACATTCCATAGCCCCATGTACATTGCCCAGCACCCCCCACCTCCACCCTCCGCATTCAAATCTCAGCAGAAACAATACGGTGATCATCAACCAGTTTCCGTGTTCCCTCAACCGGAGAAGCATCACTTGATAAAGCAGTGCGTGCAGCGCTGCGAAACGTCGTGAAATAGTTTTCCTTTACGAACAGATAAAATGACCGCAACTTTTCAAGTACGTGATTCTTTTGGTGTGTTTGTGTACTTAGCCACTTTCTGGCAAGAATGCGAATGCATCTGTTTCTAATTGCAATTTCTGCACGTGCACCGCGAACGGCATGTTCACAAAATGAAGATATATCAAAAGCCATTTCCCGTTCGTTTTGTTAAGTTTACGAACGGGAAATGGCTTTTGATACATCTTCATTTTGTTTCTAATTTGTTTAGAAATAGTGCCACAGTGACACAAATAATTGTTCTGCATTTGAAATTTAACTTCTAAAAAAACTTTTACCGAACAAAAGTCACTGTATTTGCGTTGTTTTTCTCTGCAATTTTTATCTTTCGATGGTCAATAAAATGCAGCTGCTTTGTCAACAAGTCCAGGGTGCCACATGTGGTAGGTACCCTGCTTTCCACAACTTTCCGACTGGACACAAGGTATGTGCTTGGGCCTTGCAAGTGCAACCACATGGGTGTCTGCACCTATTAAACAAAGACCTCTGCTGCATTTCTGGCATTTGCGTCGGTTATAGCAGGATACAAAAAGTGGGGGTCTGGTCTTGGAGCCAATGCATATACATTGTATGGTGGTAGGTGTCTTGTTTTATTCAGTATATCCATATCATGGGAGTCAGTGAATGGCGCTCTGAACTGGAAGAGGTTAAGTTAGAATGTGTGTGCCAGAGTGCATTAAAGATCACAGTTTAACTTTGCAAATGCTCTTATTTTTGTTCTTTCTCTCTCGTATCATGACATAGGCTGCTGCAGTATTTCTGACTCAGCAAGGTTTGGGTTTGAACGGTAGTGGCGGTCTGAATCTGAACAGCACCACTGCAAATGTGAACATACCCGGTGGCATTGGAAGTGGGGGCGGAGGAGGTGGATATCTAGGAGCAAATAGATTTCAACACAACTCCTGCTCTTCACCGACCAACATTGGACCTCTGTTGGATTTCAACCAACAGCAAGGTGGAGCAAAGCATGGCAGTGCAGTGTTGGGTGGCATTGGGCCTATGTCTCCTAATTTGACTGGGAGGTCAAGCAACAACAGTCTCGTTTCGACCATCGCATGTTCACCAATTGTTAATGAAGTGAGAATTATTATTCATATAACAATTTTTTTGCATTTTTTGTTGCCACATTCATGATAAGTCTTAATTTTGCAGTAACTTATGATTTCTGGTCGTGTGTTGAAGGAAATTACGAAGGGTGATCAAAAATAATGCAAGTTGGCATATTGTCCGGGAACCCTGCGTGTGATTTCAGTAATTTTTTGTTCACTTGAATATTGATCTTTGATAGACGTTTGAGCAAAAGAAGACCTTTGTCAGTCTTCTGATAGTCTCTGTACACGCACTTGAATTTGATGTCTCGAGTGCTCTGAAGGAAACTCATGGATTTTTCAAATGAGGCAAAACCAATCGGAACAATTCACTGGCATATGCCTATACCTGTCTTGAATGTGAAACCAAACTCCTGCCGCTTTGCAAGCAGCACATGGTTACCAGTCGCCCTTATTTCCCAGTGTTGCCTGAAGAATTAAACAATTTTCCTGTGGTACAGTGTGTTTCAAACATGACCCTTGATCTCGAGCAAAAATATCAGGTTATGAACGAGCAAAATATTGATGGTGTACAAAAGCAGTTGCAGATGACAACGTGTCAACTGCACTTCATTTAGCCAAAACATCCTTCTATCTACTCGCTTAATTTTAAACATCCTTGCACGAAAGCCATTTCCTAAAATCCACACCAGAATCGCTCAGATGGCTCTCAGAATCCATAAAAAATGAGCTCAATGAAAATTCGACATCACAAAACCCAGAAAATTTAGGTCACCCATAGCAAAAGAGAAAGATATTCTTGTGAGACATTCACAGGCACATCTGAGGTCAGCTTGTGCAGCTCTTTTCTTTTTCTAAATACGATCTGGCAATGGTATGACTCCAATTTTACGACATCCAACCTTTGTCAAAATCATGCAATTCAGAGGCAAAAGAGAGCCCACTTCAGAACAACGTGGGCCTTCAAGCAGTTGCATGAGAAAGGTGGAAATTTGCATCGATGTCAGGGAAGAATGCTTCTAGTGGTTTTTTTTTTCAAGGGTATTTAATCAAAGTTGTGCCCAAAGAAATTTAACGAGCAACTTGCATTACTTTTGGATCCCCCTTCGTATTATGGTTATTCGAGAAGTTTTAAGCAATACTTACGGGCGATGATGGAGCAACGAGCAACTGAACAATGAAAGACAATTGGGTCTTTGCAGTGTCCAGCACGCTTTTTATTTCCTCTGCCCTTTTGCTCATCGAGACGTCACATAGTGTGCATGTTATGCAGTTGATGGTCAGGTTAGGCACCTACCTATAACGCAGGACAGAATAGGTTTGGACCCTCGCAACAGATTTTAAAACACAAAATAGTTCTTAGCCTCCAGTCCCTTTGTGGGTTTTTCAACCCTGGCATTCAGTTATTGATTTTCCTAACATTGTTCCAATAAATTGCTGAAATGCGAGTACAGATCTGAAGCAAAGGGTCCAACATCAGTGGTGCTTTTCTACCAAACATAAATTTTTAGCGAGGCCCAGGGTCTTTGTCATCTGTGATGATTCATGCAAATGGATGGGCCCCCATGTTTTGGTTTGGTACAATTTTGCAACATGTCTGCATTTTGAATTTGCTGCTGAGAACCAACTAACTAGTGACGTCCTGAAAGTGGTTTGAATACTAATTTCTAAATTGATGCTCCATTGCCCATTATTCGTGGTTGATGGATCGAAGGAGGAGCAAGGCACCTGTTCTTGCCAGTGAGCACAAGTTCAGTTGGGAGTTTTACCTACCGTTCATTCGTCCACTGACTTCATGTGGTACTAGCACCTATTGTGGTTGAAGCTAGAAAGTGAAGTGTAAACCATCCTTTTGCAGAAACAAAATCATCATCTGTGGTGGATTTGTTGTGGAAATCGGCAACAGAAATATACCCAATATATGTTTACAACATTTTGTTCTTGTGTACCTACCTATTAGGTTTCTCTTGCTCTGGAGGAAGGAATGAGGGCAAAGGTGATGTGTGAAAGTCTTCAAAGAGAAGTAGAAGAATCAAATAGGAAGATTCAAATCATTCAGCAGGAAAAGGAGGATGTATGTTTTGAGTTTCTCACTCTCTGTTCAACCTTGTGTTTAGCTGATTATGCGGAGGATGCCTATAACGAAATAGATTTCTTAAACTGTCCCTGTGAATAAACCCTTACTTTTTTGCCGGGCCTTGTATTTTGTGCACCTTTGCTGCAGTACAAGGGCGAGTTTTAAGCATTTTTGAAATCCCTCTGCAATTTTCGCCTTTTTCTTGAGAGGTTGTTCCCTTGACTTTACGCACCAAGTTTCAACTTTCTGTTCTAACTTCAAATGGCATTGAACACTTAGAAACACGTATGTCTCAGAGCTCTAAATTTTCCACTTTCGTGAGGTATCAGATTATCAATTGAATCTGAGAAAATAGCATATCTGTCAGCTTGCTTGAGATTCCAGGGTGATTGATTTGTCCCGTTGCCAATTGCAACAGGCCTATCCGTTGGCATTTGCTGGCCCCTGGACCAAACATGATTGCCAAGATTCATGGGCCTTTTCCACCCACCCTCTCCCTGTTTTGGGTGAGCTTGTGCAGGGTGTCTGCCAGGCGAATAGCAGGTATAGTGTCCAATGCTGAGAATACTGTTGAGAATGTTTGCTGGAGCTGAGCAGCCGAATGGAACAACTTAGAAAGCGTCTCTTAGACAGTTCGGTACATAGATTTGGATGATGAAGATCTAATTTCTGTGTGCAACGATGGGAATTTTGGGCTTATTCTTTTTTCTGGAGGATTCATCCGCATGTGGAATTGTCTTTTTAGTAGAAAATAAACAAAATGGCAGCTGATCAAATTCCCCAAAGACCACATTTTTGTTTCTGTCTGTCCCTCTCATCCTTCATCAGTTGCCACATGAGAGGGGAACGATGACGGTGTCAAGACATCGGCCCCCTCTCATGTGGCAACTGATGAAGGTTGAGAGGGACAGACAGAAACAAAAATGTGGTCTTTGGGAAATTTGATCAGCTGCCATTTTGTTTATTTTTCTATTATTTGCCAGGTCCAGGCTTTTGGACTTTTTGCATTGGAGACAGTTCTTCCAGAAGACTTAACCGTCCTGGCTTCACTTGAGCTCTAAGTTTTGAATGTTGATCAGTTACAGACGCTGGCTTACCCTGGAATGGTGCTTAAATACATTTTTCTTTATTTGACTATAAAGTTGTGCCTGAATACGGAGACAATGGTGCATTTGATTGACAGTCTATTTCAGCAAAGGAAATGCTTTTCCCAGGCTGTTTGGCAATTTTTTTTATTTTTATTTTTGCACAAATTTCCAGGCTCTATCCAAGTTGGTTTCATTGAAAGGGGAAGGTGGGCCTGGAAACAGTGATGGACATTTGCATAGTCTACATCGTATTTCTGACCTTCCGGACCTGTCGTTGCCAAAGTTGAAGTCACTTCAGAGCAAGTTGCGACAGGATTTGGACGAACTTGACAAGGTTTGCCAAAATTAAATCAGTTGGCAGGGATCAGTGTGGGTTCAAACAGGAAAGGAATGTCTTGTCTCACTGTGTATTATTTTTTTAATATCCAACTGAAAATGGCAAGAATTGAATATTGAATTCTTTTGGCACATTTTCAAGCTGGTTTTATAATTTATTTCACGTTGGCTGCAGAACCACTCAAAGCAATTAATTCGTTCTGTTCCCGAAGAGTAAGACATTGAGCATATTTTCATGATGCCGCCTATGCAGGAATGATGGATTGCAATTTACAAAAATGAATGTTTTTCGAAATTGTCTTTCTTCACGTTTTATGCTGAAGTAAAGAGATGCCAGAGTGAAAAATATCAATAGCATAAAAAATGTGTACCTTGTAGCCTGCTGAAAGTCGGTTGCACTTTCCTTTTTTTTGTGAGCGGGAAAAGTTCGTGCATGGTGCGTGCAACTAAAATTCCCAAATTTGTAAAGAATTGGTGAAATTTTGGTTTCCATGCCCAAAGTTCTTCTAAGGCAAAAGGCATGCTGAATTCGCATTTTTGCGTGTTTCTGAATCTTATTTTCTGCCAAGATTTTACTTTTTGATGGCCATATCGTTGTTATTAATTTTACTGTTAGACGAATGAAATCTTGAATGAAAATGAAATCTTGATGGCCATATCGTTGTTATTAATTTTACTGTTAGACGAATGAAATCTTGAATGAAAATGAAATCTTGATGGCCATATCGTTGTTATTAATTTTACTGTTAGACGAATGAAATCTTGGTTCTGATATAAAGTATTGTGCCCAGTTGAATGACGTTGCCCGTTTTGTCCCATCTTGAACTTGATGGCAAAAGGAATATTTCAAACGTCGATATCTTAACTTTATTTACAAACTGTTAGCAGCCTATTGGACACGTTATTGTTTGCTATGTTTCGCGTTCGTGGTGCTCGTATGTTGGTGTTCTGTTTGGGCAGACACTCATAAAAGCTTAGCTGATTTTTTTACTGTTTTACCCGTGTAAATGTTTCTTTTTAATTATTTTTTTCCTTTGATTATTTTTAAACTTTCAAAACTGATTGTTTCAAAACTGATTCTTTTGCATTGCAGGTCCTATACCAACAAAAGGCTGCCAAATGTTTAGTTTGCGAGGAGAACAGCCGCAGCGTGACACTGATGCCGTGCAATCATCTGGTTGTTTGCAATCCGTGTGCGGCAAACCAATCGGTGTGTCCGTTCTGCGGCATCGAGATCTTAAGTAATAATAGCAACAACAATAATCACCTCGTTAATAATAGCCCCATGGAAATTGTTGTCTCCACACGATAAACTAATTTTAATTTTGATCATTTTAAATTCTTGTGGACATTGCACTTGGATAAAGCGAGGGATAAATAAATTTGAATTGAAATCATTCAAGGATTAGAATTAAAAATATATATCACAATCAAGATATTTTTGTAAAATTTAAAAAAAAAGAATAATTGTGGATTGTCTTGTCTTTACTGAATAAATTGTTTACCACAATTTCGGCCCAATTGTTTAGTTTTCATTTCTATGAATATTTTTTAACCTTAATGTGGAATTATCTTTGTGTGGAAATATGGATAGGAACCCGTGGATGATGGTTGGTGTGAGTTTTCTAATTTGTACTTGTTCTTATTTCTGTTTCGTGTTCTGTTTTCCCCCTTTCATACCCACAACCGTGTTACGCTTCACATTTACCGTGAGTTGTCTTGCGAAATTGTGCCGTTTTTCTTTTCCTGTCGCACGAGTTGGTTTTTTTTTTTGAATGCAGACAACAGGGAGTCTGACTTTATGCAGGGTGGTTTCACAACGGTTGCGATATTTTCTAAGGGAATTTCTTGTGAAGGTCATCTGGAATGATGTGTCACTGCTTGTCTGATATAAATCAGCTTGGTATAAATCAGTTGTGCAACTTTTCAGCAGGATTATTTTTTTCCTCTCTCTAGTTGCAGTGAAATTGCTCTTTCCGTCGTATTTTTTCGATGGCATCCGTCTGCTCATTAGGTTATTTCGTGGGTGTGCTACTCCCTCCATCGAAATAGTTTTATAGATGCATAAAACGCTGTGGACAAATGAAAGGGAGCTAAGTGTAAGAAACTTTAATTTCTACTCCTGCGATTTTCCATTTAAAACCCATTGTTGCTCAACAATATTTTAATTTCTCTGTTTTCACTTAGCTCCCTTTAATTTGTCCAAGGCGAAAAGATGACCCTGAAAAGAAAATCACGACTCCATTTCTCAATTCTCGCAAAGTTTCCCAAAAATTTTTTTCTCATCCAGAATGAAGAATGAAAATAATTTGGAAGGAAAACGCTCTGATGACTTGTTGATTAGACAGTCCGTTAATTTTGTGCAGAGTGGAAAAGTATGTGTTTGTACAGTGTTTGTGACATTTACGTGGGGTGACATGGTATGTCATTGCAGTCATGTCCATTTTTTTTCTTGGACGTGGTGAGGAATGTTTTGAATTTGAAGTGTCATATTTTCGGGAGGGACATGTGGCAAAAACAGTAATTATTGGACATTTTTGTGAGATCTGATATATTTTGCAGTTTTTTTGGCTCCAGAATTTGGCCGAATTCGTATCAAATGTCTGAATTAGGGTGTTATGGTATTTTCAGTTGTTTTGGCACAGCAAATAATGATTCTCAAGACGTTATGATTCTCTACTTGGTAATTCCACCACATGATGATTCTCTGCTTGATAATTCCAGCAAATAATGATTTTCTGCTTTGTAATCCCATGAGGCTGGATGCCTCACAGGATTCACCTTGTGATCGCTTCTACCAGGTATGGTTTATGATTACCACTTAGCTGCTAAGGATTGAATCTGGCTCATTGTTGGGAGACCAATCACGGTCCCGGCTTCAGAGCTGACGGGTCAGAAGTGGAGTTCGTGCGATGGCCATAGTTGGTCCTCATTGCATCCAGTAGCGCTGGGAGGGTGGAGGGGATGCACTTGCACTGGCTGTTGCCATCACCTGAGCATCTGTGACGTGACGAATTCATGGCTGAATCCATTTGTGCGAGTCATGAGATAATTTACTTTGTTTTGTCGTGTGCATTTGTTTTTTTTCTCATTAATTTCTTGTTCTGTATTGTTTTCATCGACTTGTGCGAGTTTGTTGCGGTTGTGTGTTGACCGCTGATTCGTTTCCCCCTCTTCCTCTCATTATCGTTGATTTACCACCAGAATGGTTTACTTGAACATGTTTGAGTGTGTTTTTTATTTCAAATTGCGATTATATATCAAGAATAATTATTGAAATTAGCCTGGAGAGAGACATAATAATTCATGATACATTTCTGTGCTGCCCTGTCTGTTCGTAGATTATAAGGTGAAAAACGAACAAAAAATATTAAAAAAATGCTGTTGTCTTGTAGGCATTAAATTTGGGAGACTGATCTTTAGGTTAGCTATTTTAGGAAAATATTACATAAACATAATGTCAGCAGGTGTTGAACTTACGAGATGTAACTGTTTGCCGAGAACTAATAATAATTATACTTTAGTGATTGTTTACGTAGATGTTTGTTTGATTGATTTGTTGCACAATATCGTAAGTTAGAATTTATTCTTTCTGAATATGCTTGCTTTAATTACCATACTCTCATCTTAGCATTTTTAATTCTCTATTTGTTCTGGCTGGTACTGCCATGTGCCATCAGCTTTTTTACAGTTGGTCCATGCACGACGAGACAAGACTTGAATTAAGATTGGAAATTTGCGTACTGAAATTTTTGCTGCATTGTTTTGCTTACGCAAGCCATCATTATAAACTAGAGCGGCCATTCGTTGGGCTGTGGAAATCGGACAACGACTTGAAGCATAGATGCCAATGTGTTTTTGGGTTTCTTTATAAGATTTCATAAAAAAACCGGATCTGTCATATGGATCACAATCTTAGAAAGCTTCAGTTTTTCATGCCGCAGCATTTCCTTCATCTGTTTGACGTTTGAAATGTCTCTTGTGGTCGCTTGTACCCAGCAGTCAGAATGGCATCATTTTGAATGTCACACAATCACAAATATGACTGAGTTACCACATTGGATTTCAACTTGAAATGCAATATGTATTGCTAATTCAAAATTGAACAGTTGAAAATCCTGTCTGGTTCTGTTACGAGTTTAATATTTTGAAAACTTTTCAGGACCGTGAAGGGTCTTCAATACAGTCGTATAACAGCTTCACTATTGAAGCAAGTGTTTGCAGAAAAATTCCAATTTTACTCTACCTCAACGAAGCATTAATTTTTCCACTTCTGTAGGGATATATTTGGAGCTGCCAAGAAATGTTTTTGAGCCATATAGACGTCAACAATTTTGACGACATTTTTAAACAATATTTTTGACAGTGCATACTGTTGAGATTGCTGTTGCATTGTAGGAAGAAGTATTGAGTTTTGTTATCCCACATCACCATGGTCATGTGTTTGGAGCAGTTTATCCTAGCATGTGTGCATGGCATAAATTAGGCCGGGCTGCACCATACTTGTTTTTCGGCAACATTGTGTCTACAACCATTCTTTTATCTGGATGGGATGAAAAGTTGGGATGAGAACGCAATCAAATGCAGGCTGGTGTCAATTCGTGTGCCTTGCATGTGAGAGTGAAAGGAACCTGATGGATGCCATTCTGCTTTGGTATTTTCACTAAAGGTTGTTATGGCATGTCTTGTGCGATTGTTGCCTCGGTGAAGGTGGATACCGTAAAAAAGCTCCGAAAAGTACCAGAGGAGGGCATTATCATACGAAGGGATGAGACAAAGGTGCTTTTGAGGTAAATGAGTTGAGTTGCCAAAATACCAGCCAGCAGCACGTAAGTAGAAGTAAACAAAGACACAGAGTTAAAGAATGACGTAGAAAGTCAAGCAGAGTACCTTCCGTGTGTAAACCATTTTTGCACATGTTCAGTGTTGGGGATTGCATTGACGAAACTCGTGGCATGCAGTTGGCAGTGTTTGTAATTGGCTTTGTGAAAACCGGACAGAAACAAAGACAAATGCCACGTTATTTAGATCCAAATTATTGTCATCCTTACGCCATTCTTTAGGTACTTTCTTTAATTTCTCACTTTCTCACCAATCATCTACCCTTACCCTTGAAGCACATGCGCCACGATTTGGTTTAACAGGATTTACCATTTTGTGCTTTTTTCATCTGTCAATGGTGCTTCTCCTTCAGCACCCATTTTAGTGTATTTTCTGTCGTCCTCCATCGTTGCCGTTTTTATTTACCCTTTCATCTGAAGAAGCCCTCCAAGCAAGTGTGTTCATTTCATCTACAAACAGACATGTCATCTCAACTCATCTCTAACGAAAAATGGTAAATCCTGATCCATCCCCTTCATTTTGTTTGGTTCACTTTTCAACATTCATTTTTGAAGCGAAAAAAAATCGCTAGACAAGACGTAACTAAATTGTTAAAAAATACCGTAACGTTCAGTGCAGTTGTTTTAATTTTTTTCTCGTTTTAATTTGATGTTAGTAAAACCATGCGGCACTTGCATTTCATTTTATGCTTGTAATAATTTGAAAGTTTTATTGAAATCTCACATTGGAAGTTTGTTCAATTCATTTTTCTCTCTGGAGAATAATGCAGATGACCTGCATTGTAAGCAAGCAGGAGATTGGAGACCATTTTTTGGATGTTGCTCTGTCTCTACCAGCTATGTCATTTATGTTTTTTTTGTTGACCATTCATCACCTGCCTAATTTTCATCTAGAAATGTAATTGCTTGCAATAATAAACCTGGTTAGGGGTAAGGATTCTTGATGACAACACTACATCTTTTGCTGAACTTTCAAATATCATCGTCTTTCGTTTTAAGAGTTTCAGCATTTGTTTCAACGTGAACAGTTTTGGCTGTTGTAGCTTGTGGTACACTCCCTGACAGAGTGAATGAAAAGATGGCAAACACAATAATTCACATTTATGTAGATCATCAAGCAACGCATCAGAGATCACAAAGGTGACAATAAACCGTTCTGAACGATGCCAAATTATGCCTTCTTGAACGTCTACCTGCGTCAGGTTTCTGAAAATTAGGTCCATCTTCGGGTATTTGCTACACTGTTCTCCAGGAGAATAGATACACCGGGGAGGTGCAAGCCTCAACAATTTCCTCTGAATTCCAGCTGATATCAAGACAAAACTTCGGCATTCTTCGAAAAGAATGCAACCCCCATAACATAACGTAAAAGCAAATGAATTTTGCATTATGATCACGAATTGGAACTTGTCTGCTTAGACTAATTATTGCAATTGAAGCGCATGTACTACAGGGTTTATCATTTCTGGTGAGATGAGCGAGCCCTATCTTAATGGATAAGGCTCGCTCATCTCACCAGAAATGGTAAATCCTGTTAAACTCATTGTAATAATTATCAGCAGTTTCAGAATGGTTGTGTGACACAATGTCAGAAAATTTCCATTGTGCCATTCAGCATGCCACAAACATGAAATTACGAAACAAAAAATCATTTTGGTTAATTTACAGCCAAAGTTTCCAATTTCCATTGACATGGTAAATTTCGCTCAATTTACAGTGTGACTTTCACAGGATCGATATGACAGGCACTGGCGTAAAAACCACTGATGTTGTGTATCACATGCAAAAGAGCGGATGCATCTTCGCTTGTGTGTTTCAATTGTTTTTGACCAACTTGAAAACATTTTTTACCATCTTTGTCCAATCCTGGTGCAGAATCCAGTCATCTGTTCTTTCCATCATCCCAAACAAAGTATCTCTTTGCTCATGGAATTGCACTTCCATACAGAAACATTGAGTTTCCTTTAATTTGACATGAGTTTATTTCAGTGATTTTTTTATGGAAAAAATTGAGTTGCTTGCTGATCAAAAACCATGATGCATCTTCTGTCATTCCACACGTGGCATTTTCACTAACAAAGAAATCCTCCTGAACTTCCAACTTGTTGTCCTGCATGCCTGAAAAACTTGAAACAGTCATGGATTTAAGCATGAACCATTGGAGGATGTGCATCTCAGGTTGAAGTAATTCTTTAGGTTACAACTCCAGGGACACATCTCAATCTCACGACTTCAATAGAATTTACCAGAAACTTTCCTGTGTGATAGTTATTCAGATCCACCCCCATTCATTATTCAGGAATAATCACCACATGGGTGAAAGCCTGCGACCACTTACGAACATTAACCTTTTTCTGATATTGATATTCCTATCTTACCTGTTGGTATAATAAATAGGATAAATAGGTTTATTTATGCACATGAAGTGTACTGGCATTGCCTCGAAATAAATGTAATGCTGACATAAGAAATAAATGTTTTTTGTTGCCTCTGTTAGCATAAGCAGGTGATGTACAGTTATTTCTCTCTGGTTTCAGGGTAATGGTGTTTGAAATTCTTAACCTGATTTTGGGAGAATATTTCTTTGAATGTGGCCAATATTGTGAGATGGCATTCGATATCGGATGTTTATTTGCTTGCTGAAATTGGCATGTTTTCGTTTCTCCCAGTGTGTTAATAAAGGATCCTTCCCAATGATGGGGGTTTTAATTTTCAGAAATCAATTTCGCAAGAAAAATGGGAGCAAGGAGTCCTGGGGGTTTCTAAGCAGATCAGATTTTATCAATATTGTGTTGTTTATTCATCACAAATTTTCTTTTTCATTTTCAGGCTAATTGAGCAAGCACTGGACAGTTGTTGCCTTTTCTTGGCATTCTTTTGGGTATTAATTGAGCAAATGATTCCAGGATCTTTCCTGGCGAATCATTTTCAGTTAATTTCTCTCCGAAAAACCACAACAAAATGCTATGTGTGAGAGATGTTCAAGAAACTATTCAGAATTATTGCCTTTGGTGTTTGATTCTGTGTCAGGTTGTCTCACTTGGAAGATTTTCAGCCTCTGAATTTTCTGAATTTCACTGGAAATATGTTGCAGGTAGCTTTTTTGGAACAAGTGTTTTTCTTCTAGGAAGGTTTTTTTTCGTTGAAATTGACTTCCTTTTGGTCATTCTAAACTTCCCTTTGGTCAATCTCAACTGGAAAGACTAGAACTATATTGACTTCCTTTTGGTACTCGTGCCAAAACATCAAGATGATCATCCACGGGTGTCTTTTTTTTTCGCTGTGGAAGCTCAATGAAAAAGATGAGGTGAAAGTGAAATAACAGATAGCCTGGTTCATGCTCCCCTAAGAAGAGATGGGCTAACACTTGGGTGGTCACTTGGGAATTTATCATTTGTACCTTTGAGTGGACGTTGTTGTGGTGGTTGCATGTCTTGCAATTTCTTCACTCTGGAAAAACGGAATACATTTTCAAACGTCACTGCAATTTCCAATGGTGTAAAAAAACAACGAAACAGGATAAATGGCATTGGTTGTTCACAATAATTTCCACTTTGAATGGGGTGCCACTAGGTTAATGGAATAATGAGACAAGGACGAGTTCCGATCGATTCATCCAACACCTTTCGGTATTGTAGTGCCCATCCTTTCCCGATTTGAAATTCAAAAACGATGATTTGTCATGTTAAAAGGAACTTCATTCATTGTATGATGAAAGCAAAGTGCTTGCTTCAGCATCAATTGTTGCAGCTATTCGTAAAGTACCCCCACTTTGATACTTGGGATGCTTTGTTGACTCTCTCCAAACCTACGAGATACTTTACAACAATCTGATTCTTGTCTAATGCGTCAATTACTCGGAAGAAATTGTGGTGGTGTTGCTTGGTATTTTTTCTTCCAAACTTGTTGTCTTACAATGTTATGGAGTAACTTGTTGCCCAATGGAGTAGGCTATCCAGCGGGGCTTTCTGCATATGCTAGGCTTTCATCCCAATGTCAAAAGCATCAGTTCCTAGGTGGTTTCAAGTACACTCCCATTGAAAAGTCAACACATCAGGAGACACTTAAGGTGTTGGAGAACGTGGTTCAAAAATGTTTTTTTTGTTGCTTGTTTTGAAAATGCAAAAAGTCTGTGTTGTGGAATTGAATTCAATTTGTTGGATATTCTTGCAGATTTTTTCATCATAATATCCTAAATATGGAATTGGTGGCATCTGGGGGAGCCCTGGTAAATTGGATTTTGTTGCCATCATTCATCCGGTCCAGTGAGTGTGTCTTATGATGAAAGCTTCGGACTGAAGAAAACATGATAAAAGCTTCGAACTGAAGAAAACAACTGGACAACCCGAGAGTGGATGGCCTTGAACCCGAGAGTGGATGGCCTTGTCATTTTTTTTTTCAAGAAATGGCCTGGGGGTGTGCCTGGTCATTTTGTGTTAGATTGGCAAAAAAGACACATTTTCGAATCTTCAAATTGTGTTGCTGTACCAATCATTACGTGGAGATTTGTGTCATTTGTTTCAACAAAAACTTCACTTGAATTCCTTGTTTGTACAGTTATCTTGTAGCCTCCTGAGCGTGGAATCTTTTGGCCTGTTACGGAATGGCATCAGTCCACCATTGCAGCTTGTATTTTTGACATGGTTTGCCGAAATTATATTTTGCAATGGAATTAAAATGAATAATTTTGATGTATTATTTTCATGATGCTGCTTAGCTGATGGTTTCTGCAGTGATAATGTAGTACAAAATTCAATGGTGCAGTACCGTTAAAAGATTTCAGAAACCATTTGGATAGCCAGTGTCGTTTAAATTAGCAAACACTGCCAGATTTCGGCCAATTTTCTCGAATGAGGCCTTTGTGGGACGAATCTAACCGTAACATTCAAAACCGAATTTTTGTTTACTGTTTAAATTGGAACTGAACTGTAATTGCCAATGTCAGAGTTGCATTACGTGAATTAAAAGATATCTGAGCCATTTGTTAATCACGATTTAAATCAAGCTGTGGTTTTATCCCATGTGGGCTAGTTCCATTTTTGGAGTTTCCCTCCAACCCCACCAGCAATGGCACGTGGCGTTCATGACGGCATGATGCATTCTACAGGGTGTTCAATAAAGGGTGGGCATAATAATTGATACGGAGCGTTCCTGATGGTCATATGAATCGAAATTAATCAGTGCTTCGACTCCCACAAAGACCCCAATACGGACCCAATGGAGGCCGAAAAGGCTGAACTCCGTTTTCACCGTACAACTCCCATTTTTTGTGGAAGAGTTGTGCAGAACAAGCTAAAAATAAATGGTCCAGTGACATAATGTCCTCCAACCCCCCCCCATTTCCAAGATATGACCCCAAAAAACTTATGTTGCCATGGCAACACAGTTCTTTGAGGGCTGTATCTTGGAAACAGGGGGTCGGAGCACATTTTGTTATTGATTAAATTTTTTATTTGTATGCCAATTTGGAACATTCCCTGTCAATCCTGGCACAGGTTATTTTCAAAAGCTGGGGAGCCTTCAAGGAACTCTACAAAAAGGGATTAAGATGTCCTCAAAACACTGCCATGCGATATTCCAAAAATTAGGACAAATAATTTTGTCAAATTACAAAGAGGACAAGTTACAATTTAGGAGAAATACAACAGCCATGCCAGGTTGTTTTTTTGTTGAGCTGCACTGACATGGTCGGAAAATTCTTTAGACTTCCATGAAAAAATAACAGAAGAAATATGCAGATCCAATTCGCACAGTGATTGCATTTTTTTAGGGTGCAAGTGGGCCATGTTTGCATGATTTTTCTTGTGCAAAAGTTCTGCTAAAACTGGAAATGATAAAATAAAGTGTTTGAATGACAAGTTCAAGAGCTTTTTTGCAAGAAATTTGTTTGCTCAATCGGATTTTCTCGTATCTCGTCTTTGTCCGGAAGGTTTTGGCAGATTGTGGTCAGTGATGAAATTTTCAGAATTCTTTCGAATTCTTTTGGAAAATTTATCGTATTTTGCCAAAATAATGCTGATAAAGATGCCATGATGGGTAGTAGGTACGAATCTGCCAAATTGAACAAACTTATTTCTTGTATTGAAAACTTCGCTTCTGGTCGGGGACTATTTCTTTTTTGTTCTATTGAGGGTGAAGAATGATTAGTTTGGAAGATTCTTCTTCAGCCGACAATACTACAAGTAATTGTTTGTGATAAACGAGTTACTGAGAGAAGGATACTGGATTTGCAGATAAATAAGTGAAATATGCTTTGTAAGAAATATGTGGTAGTAGTAACTTAAGTTCTTCTATTTTTCCCTCTCTGGAATTTATTTTCCCTTTGGTGTACAGTAATCCTCCTAATAATATTTTTACCATTGCTATTAGATTTATGAAAACATGATTGTAATTTGAATTTGAAACTATTTTTATCGAAATATATTGAAAAATTTTGAAAAATGCAAACGTCGTGCTTTTTGATTTTATCATTGTTGCATCGTGTTTTTTTACGAGTCAGTCAGCAATTCTTGTCTCACTTGCTGTGATGCATGCTCGAAACAGATTCAGTATGCAACCAAAGTTATTCGTACAGGGTAAGAGAATAAAATGACTTCTTCACACAAAGTATTACAGGGTAGGAGAATAAAATGACTCTTTCTGACACACAGTTTTACAGGGCAGGAGAGTAAAAATGACTCTTTACACACAGTTTTACAGGGTAAGAGAATAAAATGACTTTCACGCAAAGTTTTACAGGGCGAGAGAATAAAAATGACTAGTTCACACACAGTTTTACAGGGTAAGAGAATAAAATGACTTTCACGCAAATTTTTACAGGACGAGAGAATAAAAATGACTCGCTCACACACAGTTTTACAGGGTAAGAGAATAAAATGACTTTCACGCAAAGTTTTACAGGGCGAGAGAGTAAAAATGACTCGTTCACATACAGTTTTACAGGGTAAGAGTATAAAATGACTCTTTAACACAAAGTTTTACAGGGCGAGAGAATAAAAATGACTCGTTCACATACAGTTTTACAGGGTAAGAGTATAAATGACTCTTTCACGCAAAGTTTTACAGGGCGAGAGAATAAAAATGACTCGTTCACATACAGTTTTACAGGTTAAGAGTAAAAATGACTCTTTAACACAAAGTTTTACAGGGTGAGAGAATAAAAATGTCCAAATGCACAAAACAAACGTGAGTTGTGTTTGCAAAACCAAGCTGTATTTATAAAACTAACCAAATAATTGTAAATTTTGCATGTTTTTGCAATTATCAGATGGATCAATTTTTACCACCGTGCCACCAATGCAAGCTCTTAACAAATAATGGCTTTGTTGAAATACCTTTGTGTTGAATAAAGAAATCTCAATGGTAAAACTTGTATCCAACCAACTAATGGTGAATCAGACTATTTTAGACCTCCTCACTTGGTTCATTTGGTGCAAACCATGGGGGGACATTGATTTGTTACCATTTGGTGCAAACCATGGGGGGACATTGTTACCCTGTGTGGGATGACCCAGAACCTGCTGGCTAATTCTTGGCGGGTTTCACGGTCTCACGTTTTGCCAGTGAGCAAACATGGAGGCTGATGTTGCCTGCGGTCTTTCATGGGTTGAATTATGAAGAGCCGTATCAGTCTGGTCTCAAATGAAATGCCCCTAAAGAAGTTAGGGCATGACTTCATTGGTCGAAATTCACATCGCAGCAGCAGCATATTGGGGTAAAAAACCAATCCTTGTTCACACATGAATGAAATCCAGGAGATCGGAGAATTTGCACAGAAAAGTGCTTTCCCCCATCCCCGGCTTTCCCGAGATGATTCAAACTGCACAAGACAGAAAAATGTACATTTCCATGATTAGGTGCGGTGCTCGTGCAATCGATTGAACGGTAAACTGTAATGACAAATTTTTCCTTCCTCTTCACTTCCGTTGTGCCTGAAATGACCGTCGATATGAGATAAACATGGATTATTTTGACATTTGCGAAGGTCAAACCGCATGGGAAGATGATGGGTTTTTTGTTATGTTGTCTGTGCTGCCACAATGAGTTCTATTCCATTTGTGGGGTTATTTTTTAATTTCACCACTAACTGCAAGGACAACGGTCTGGGAATGGAACAACTGTGGTTTGAAAAAAATGTTTTTGGTGCTGGTCAACTCAAATCTCTTATCATTATCACCAAGAAACAAATCTTCTCGCAGTTGTGCTCATCTCTGACTTTTCGATGGCATATTCAAATTATTGTCATGATGGGGATGGACGTTGAACAAACTCTTCTTGCTTCTTCCCAACCAAGTGGATTTTATTTCATTATTCACATTTTGGCCCAATGAGGTTTCCGAGGGCCTATTTGTCTTATTTTGTTGTTCTTTGAGCATGAAACAGAGTGGAAGCATGCGAGTGTGATTGCTAGTTCATTTGGTGGGGATTTTTGGCGTGTGCTGGTAATAATTAAAATATTACATTTTTTTTGAACGACTTCTCGTCACCTCAGAAAAATGTTCTTCACAACTATTTCGAGAGACATCACCGTCTAACGCCAAATCTTTGTTTAAACATTTCAAATGTACATCTGCCAAACATGACATCATAAGACATAGTTTGTTGTGCCATTCATTGCAGAAAAGGTCCAGAAATGGGCTGCTGCTGGCCTCTCTATGAGTTTTCTGATCTGTTTCGTACACTGCTTTGGTTTTTTCTTTTTAAGTTATCAGTTGCCACACAATTATATTGCATGTTTTTGTCCAAAAATAGCGTAACAAAGAGTTTTGCGGCTCTCCAATGCCATTCAACGACAGCCAAAACACCTTTTTTAATGGAGCAAAAATTGCCTGTCGGGGTGTTTCGTGACTCTCATTGAATGGTTTTCTTTGACATCACCTTCCCAGGTGAAACCTAGGTACAGAATGTTGAGGCTTGGCACATAAGTGGTTAACCAGGGATACAAGGTGTCCTGGAAAGGTCTCGTTTACACCCTTTTGTTGTCACGTGAAATTTTGAATTTTTGATCAGAGACTCCTCATCCAGTACCACTGCAGTTGGTACCACTGCAGCTGGCACAATTCCAAAATCATCTTTGGCCGTGTTCCCCATTGGAACTCACTCTCAGGTTCAACTCAATAGCCTATTCAACAGACTGATGCATCTTTCAATGCAACAATGAAAATGAACAAGTGGTGTGCATAGAAATTAAATTTTGCAGCAAATCTCTCTATTTATTTCACCGGGTGTGGAGTTTAACATGAAGGTGTGTTGCTGGGGAATCTGGCCCCTTCTTGTGTTTTATTTGGAACATGTGTGAATAGAGACAAGGGATGAAAATATTGGAACTTTGGGCCGTCACTCAGTTTTTCAAGAAATATTGAGAATTTCTGCATTCTGAAGCCACTTGTTGAATGGCAGCGAACGAAACATCGGCAGATTTTAAATTTTTACTGAAATTACTGTCAAATTATGAAGAGGTAGCCGAGATAGCTAAAATTGATTACAGGCACGCTCTAAATGCTCTTCATCGGTTGTGGACTTTCAGAATTTGGATTTTATCCCTCTCCCTCTTTCATTGATGTGATTTTTCACTTGAGATGACTTAGTTCATTCTTTGCCTGCCCAACTAACAGTCCAGTTTTCTTGCAATCCATAAGGTTAACCAGGGTCTCTGGGTGCATTTTAGCAAAGTTTGTTTACTGCACTGACATTGTAAGCAGATAGGGAAGAAGAGCGATGGCACGAACAAAGCAGACTGCCAGGAAATCTACAGGAGGTAAAGCTCCAAGAAAGCAGTTGGCCACCAAGGCAGCAAGAAAGAGTGCTCCTTCGACTGGTGGCGTGAAGAAACCTCACCGTTACAGGTCAGTAAAAATGTTGTTTCTTTCCTGTTTCACGAAACTCCTGTCGTGATCGGGCAGCTCTATTCCCTATTTTTTTCTTTTCCCCATTTGGCATTGCTCATGCCATACTCTTTCATTATTTCCTCTATCTTACTTTAACACTCACACACAATTCACGAAATCTGGACAAGTCTTACTGCATCTTCAGTTGAATTGTTTCCATGTCACTAGAGTCCAACACATTCATTCAGTCACTACCAGTTTTTGAGCCTAATATTCCAGGTTTAGAGTCAAAAACATGTCACTGGTATGTTTGGAGCCAAAAACATGTCGCTGCCAGGCTTCGAGCTTAACACATGTCACTACCAGGTTTGTAGTGTGACATATCACTGCGAGGTGTGCAGCCTAACGTCAATCTAGCCTCTTGATTCAACAGTCATGGATCGCATCAGCAGCAAGGCTACTTTTAGGGGTATGCCTCTCATTCGCGATGAATAGATGCAAAGTTTGATGCATATGAATTTTTCATGCTTAGGGAATTGTTACGCAAGAAAAATGTGGAGCTTTGCCAAAAAACTTTGTGCTTTGCCAAAAAAAGGATTGGCTGGAATTGAACGAAAATGAAGTCGAGTAAGTTAGAAGGAAGGCATTACATTGTCCATACATGGTTGCTACAAACAAACCTAAAAAGTTTGAATAACTGGATTGGAAAACCGTGGAACCCTCGGAGAATTTTTGCAAACACCCTGGAAAATAGCATTAGCCATGTTGTGCCAATTTAGAGAAGAAATTCACGAATTTTTTCAAATGTCAAAAAAACCTAAGGTTCAGTGGAGACTGGCAAGATAATGACCAAATCTTTGAATGAATCATTGCATTTTTGGGTGTGTGTGAAAATGTGCAGGTGTAGTGGAGACTGGAGTCTGTAGCAACCCTTAAAAATCGGGGATTTTTTCTGAGAATGTTGGTGGCAATCCTGTGAACATACTTTCTGTTCGTTGCAATTTTGCAGGCAAAATTTGCTTTGAGGGGAAGCAACCAAAAAGTAGTGGTACAATTGATGCTGAGTGGTTGGTTATTCCACTTGGGGAACCGTCCTGACCAGACCAACCAAGAAGTGCAATTCGGGTTCTCTTACGGAATGTCCTCAGGTTTCTGCAGACGATAAGGTGCGAATAGACTGTGCCATTTTTGTTGCGCATCATTTTGCTGCTCTGACATTTTTGAAGCAGCTCGTTTTGGCAAAAACGCTCCACAAGAAAAGACCACCGAAGGTTGGGAAAGCAAGAGTTGCTGAACCGAAGAAGCATGTTTCTGCTCATGACATTGATCCAAGTGTGATATTTCAGAACAGAAGTTCCAAAATTTGATGGTTCGAAATTCCACAACGCAAAGCATAGCAAATCTGTTATTGAAATTCCAAATTGGCCTAGTTTTCCGTTATTTATCATGAGTAATTATAAATGTTTATCGAATTTTTCCAGGCCAGGAACAGTGGCTTTGAGAGAAATCCGTCGTTACCAGAAATCAACTGAATTGCTGATCCGTAAACTGCCATTCCAGCGTTTGGTCCGAGAAATTGCACAAGATTTCAAGACCGATCTGAGATTCCAGAGTGCAGCTATTGGAGCTCTGCAGGTGAGACTGGGGTATTCTGTGCAATCCTTCGTGGGCTGTTTATAGAGTTTGGGCACAAGCATTGATTCCTTGAACACTGACTGCTACAATATCAGTTTCACATCGGGGCCTCTGCTGTGTGCCCCTCGCAAAGCTTCTGGGCACCAACACCCACTGTTTCAATCGTACTTTTGACAATTCTTGATCCACAGTACATTCCCTGATTCAACTTCACATGGGCTTTTCGTGAGGCAACTCCACCATTATCTGCCGAGTCGATAAAAATGCAGTTCCGTTTTCACTTTTTTTTTTCATTCGTAAGATTTAAAATGGATTGAAATTATGCGGAATGTGTGTTGAGATTTTTCTGTGTTTGAGCAAAGCATTTTTTAACCTTTTGCAGGCGATTGCTAAGTCTGCACAGCATCGCTTAAGTAAGGGCAGTCATGTGACGACAGCCCTAAAGGAAGAAAAGTTAATTTTCGGCCTTCACAGTTCACATAATCGGCAAGATAAAATCTTTCTCCACATTTGCTAAAAATAAAAAAATAAATCCATCAGGAATGGTATTAAATCCATCAGCAATGGCATCAAAATAAATCCAAAAATTGGGATATGGGATTAGCAGTACTTGGTATCCAAATTAAATACCACTTTTTTCATGCAAGCTTCATTTTTGCAACGACCGGCCATCTGGAAGTCAACTGGTCGTGTTTTGCCAAAGAAGTGCTCATGACCTATCATCAAGTAGCAATAAATTTTCATATGGGGTCACAATGAAAATGTGCTGTTACTTCTTGTTGCAGTCATTTAAATCATCAAAATTACTAATTTATTCTGCTGCACTTGCTGAAGTCCTTCTGAATCAGTATATGGATGCTTTTTTCCCAGCAGAAAGAGAAACCATGCAGTCAATTTCCAATGACAGCTGAATAAAACTCCACAAGAAAGTAGGTAGAATCGGTTTGGGAATGAAGGAATGAACAGGGAATGTCAATGAAAAAGAGAGAAAGTGAGGTTCATCCACTACCAATCATGTCGAATCTGTATTTTGTGATCCTTACCATTTGTTCATAAAACCTGCAAATAATGATGGCAATTATTCGCCAGGACGTTCTTTCAACTGCTGCAAAATGTATGATGCATTTCCAATGGGGCTCAGAATTTTGGATACGTTAGGCCTCTCCCAGCACGTCCATCAGAATTGGAAAACCGGATTTCTTTCATGATGTGTCAGGCCCAGGCAAAATGCAAGAGATGTGGGTGACCCACATGATGATTGAAGATGAGCAGAACAATTGGTGCCCAGATGGGGTCAAATGCCGGATACGAAGTTCTTTCGAAGTTCGGAATGTGAAATGAACCAGTTTTGTTTCTCCAAGCTGAAAGTTAACTGAGCGTAACAATAGAGGAACAGCAATTTCCTTTCTGCAAAACTGTGAATATTATCAAAAGCATGTGTTTTTCATTTGCCAACTGTTGTGTGAAAACGATCTGGGTAGTTTCAATTTAGTTTTTTTTCCTTCTTAAATTGTGCTCTCTTCTTTTCTCTGTGCCTATGCAATGTTTGCTTTGTGGCCTGTCCAGGAGCCACTTGTGACAGTTTCTATTTTCATTGTGTTTGTGAGCAGCACTGTCTTCTTTTGAAACCAAGGAAAAGTTTAACAAAAGCTTACAGCAACCAACTTTCCCATGCATGTGTAAAATGCAATCAGGGTACAGACTTGAGTAGGGAGAGGTTTTATCTGTGGCCCTATTGGCATCCCAAGTGACACGACGAGCCATAGGACAAATGAGTGTGAGCTGCATGCTGGAAGTGTTCTTTTTTAAATGCTAGATGCGTTTGCTTTAATTAAAAAGCTGTTGGCAGTAGCTACAGTAACCAGGACAACTTTCTCCTTATCAGTTGTTTTTGTTGTCAATACGTTTGTACTGACGTTTCGTTCAATTGATTTTGGCATTTCAGGAGGCAAGTGAAGCTTATTTGGTTGGCTTATTTGAGGACACCAACTTGTGCGCCATTCACGCCAAGCGTGTCACAATCATGCCGAAGGATATTCAACTGGCCAGAAGGATCCGTGGTGAACGTGCTTAATCTCATCAAAATAATGACTTCGAAATTTGTGGCACCGTGTTAGGACTGCTAAATTTAGTACCAGTAATGTTCGTCTCCATAACAAATGTCATTTTGATGATCAATCACACACCATTTAGTTCAATCCACTGTGTACAAGTTCATTTTTCTTTCTTTTTCGTTTGTTTGAAGGCGATAGGATGGTTTGTCTTGTTTGGAACAATGACTTCATATGTATTGTGCAGTTTTTTTGTGTTGTGTTGGCGGTTGTCTTGAATTTCATTTCCATACCCCTTTTATTAATCTCATTTTTTTACCTAAGCCTGAGTGACTGATGTGACTGTGTGGTGAAAACATTGAAAGGAATTGATTGAAAGGAACTTGACTATCTTCTCGTGACACTTTTGATCTCTGGTAAAAATCCCTTCAGTTGAGTTTATTGAACATTGGTATGTGTTGCAGTTTTATTGTCTGTGTATGAGAAAATATTGATGTAAGGTCTAAAATTAAATTAAGTATTAATGACTTTGTCACAATGGGTGTTCAAAGGGAAGATTACAATAGATTGCATGATAAAGGTGCTAGAGAGTGACCAAAAAAAGAGAAGTGAATATTCATATTCATTGGCTTGTGTTTAGGCTCCTTGAGGGCTTTATGTTCTTCAGTGTAGTACACCACCAGCAGGCTCGCCCTTCATTTCCAGTGGATTATCCTTCCAAACTGGTCTTTTTTGGGCATATTTTGGAATCCAAAATCAAAGCAACATGGATGATGTACCTAGTCGATGACAAATTGTGATTTTTGCAGGTCGTTCAGGGTTCAACTTCCCCTAATGGTCAGAACTCTAGTCTTTTCTTTGTGCAACCATTCAGGATGTCGAGGGCAGGAAGAGTTAAATCTGGACTGAATATGAGGCGGTTAGGGAATTGGAAATTCATAATTACGGGATAAGAGTCGTCTGGGCTGATGCATTCCAGAAGAGGCATGATAAGCCTTGAGAAATTGTTCAGGCATCTCATCATGGCCTGGAATGTCAAGGTCGTTTTCAACAAACAGCACCGCCAGTGTGACTAATAAATGATATTGTAAAAGACTATGTTGGATCACTAAACTTAGCTAGTTCAAACTTTGAAGTCCAAAACACAATGCAGAACCAAATCAGCTGCGAAAAATAATCCATTTTCCTTTTTGTCACCCGAGTTCAGTTGGACTGTTGGAGTTTCGAGGCCTCATTTCAGAAGTAGGCCACAAACTGACTAAAAGGATGATGGAGAAGGTCATTACCATTGGACCACTTCAGTCCTCTTTCAGCCCAAAACACTTTCCATAACTGAAACAGAGCAAACGATGACACTTCTTTTTTTGGGCCAACCTGCACATATCTGCATTTTTTGATTTTTTTTTTGTTTGGGAGTGAACTGGTGCTACACCTGTAGAATTTTGGCAGTGCTTTTTGGGGGATGTGCTTAGCATGGCTTAAAACGGTCTGTTGCACACTACTTTATCACAGAACAGGCAAATTAGCTACTTTTGATACCAGTCATGCAGCTAAACTTACTGTTTGCAATGTCCAATTCCGGTGCAGAAGAAAAAAGGTTTCTGGATATTGTAGACTTCATGAGAAACTAAATCATTTAACAGTAACATAATGCTTCAAACTGTTGCTTACAGGCAAACCGATGCAATTTTTTTCGCTATACAAAAATACTTATTTGGCAAAACTGACTTCTCTTTGAACACCCTGAAAAAAAACGGAGCCTGATTTTTTCTGATGTTTATTTGTACCTTTGGATATTACACTTAACTTTTTAGCTGCCACACCTATTTTCCCTGCTAATTTGGAAACGCATATCATTTGTGCGCATTTGTGTACAAAAACAGCACATTTTATTCCCCCACGGGGATTGGAGTGGAGGGTTGCACAGGCATTTTACAACAAAAACAATGCTGATTTTGAATGCAAGTTTCATAAACATTTCTATGGCAAGATTGTTGATGCTAAGCTGCTGCCTAATCTTCTCTGGGAGAGTGCAGAGATTTATGGACCTCACACGTTTTATTGTAAATAAAAGCAATGGATGAAAACAGGCGAAGCACAACCTCATTGCAAATGATAGGCAAGCAAGCAACCACCGGCCAGCTGGCTGTGTGCTGTCTTCACTCACGAGCGGGGCGAAGGACCGAAAAACGCCATTCTGATGCACATTTACACAGCTTTTGGGCATCTTTACCCAGGTAGACCAGCACATTTACACAGCTTTTGGGGCATCTTTACACAGGTAGACCAGCCAAAACTCTTCCAACATTGGAGAATTTCCAAGGGCCAGGATAATACAGGGAGCCATTAAATAATTATCAACAGGGCTCGATGCAGTTTGACACGTTACACGAATGCCATGTGTTTTGCGGTGCGGTGCATGTTGCCATAGATTCCATCGAAATGACGTCCGAGTAAACAATTCAGTCCAATGTTCGAAAAGTCATGATGGCAGGGAGTGCATTCACCTTTACGGATGTCTGTCTGTCCCATAGTTTCCATTTTGGCAATTAGAAAATTACATTTTTTCTTTTTGCTAGGAAGTAAGAATTTTCATCTTTTCCTTGCACATTCATTATTGATTTTTCAATTATTATTTAACTTTTTTACTCCTCAAAATCATACCTACATTTCTTTTTAATAAATTAAAACCTTTCTGCACATAAAAGCCTGTTTGATTTCTGTTTTCATGGTATTTTAGGGGGGAGGGGTACTTCGGATCAGTGATAGTGTGTGAGCAAAAATCGTTTTTTATATTTTTGATAGTTTTATAGGCTGGAATCTCAAACTTTAAAATTTTCATGCCTCAGGTCTTTATCGTGCTTGGTTTTTTCACAATCTGTTTCAACTGAGAGCATCTCTGTTTGCATATGATGGTGAAACAGAGATTTTGATTTTCCAGTTTGAATTTGGAGCAAATGCCCCAAACAAAAGTTTGCGCATTTCGATAGATACAGAGTTCTGCATGCAGCTAACACAGCAATTGCTGAGTTTAACAAAGGTGCTTCAGCAACAGCAGAACACATGACATCTCTGGTGCATCACTGTGTCACCCGTACTTCTGCAGTTGGGAGGTGGAAGACCGAGAAAGAGTTCAAAGAAGCATTCACAGGAGTAAGGAAGGAGTGAAGAAACGTTGGCTTCAGCAAAAAATAGCTAAGGAAGCTGCTGTTGACGAAAAACTCGATGTAGCTCGCAGGCGTATGTATGGTTCTGGAGAGTTTTAAATTCGGAGTGCACATTTTGTCAGAATTTCAATTTTTGTTGACTACGCTGTGTTCGGAACTTGTTCAATTCCAAAGTAGGCTTTCCCAAAGTTGGCTCATAAACATTGGTTTTGACTTTGAGCATTCCACCTTATTCTCCTCTTATTTTTTGCTCCAAGGCCAACTTTCACTATCAACAGACAAGTGAAAGCTGAAATAACCAAGTTCGGAAAAAAAATTGATAGGCAAAAACTAAGGTGATTTTCAAATGCATTTTTCTCGCTCTGTTTTTTACCTTTGAAACTAGATCTCAGCCATTTTGCATGTCCGAACGGTGAAAACGGGCAATGTTGAAAACTGGAAATTTGGCTTACAGAGT
Source organism: Sinentomon sp. SZTP_YWyxl (assembly GCA_030068105.1). NCBI lineage: Eukaryota > Metazoa > Arthropoda > Protura > Sinentomata > Sinentomidae > Sinentomon > Sinentomon sp. SZTP_YWyxl. Next base: position 23,329 of record JASGXE010007325.1, on the reverse strand, counting down.
CGGAATTTGGTTTTTTCTCGACTTCACTGGCATGTTGCGGTTTTTTCAAAAATGTTCTTAGAATGCAAAATCCATCGCGTTTTGGCTTGAAGGGGAAAGTATGGACAAGAGTGAAAATATCAAAATTCTGGCTGTAGGCCAAATTTTGAGCAGTTTTGACCTTTCACATGTTCATTTCACAAATTGCTCATCGTGAGAGAACCAAGAGAGATTCAGTGCTGAAATTTTGCACAGACACTACTCTCATTGCTATAAACTTACCACAAAACTTCATCAATCTCGGTTGGGAAACAAATTCCATTTGCGAAGGTACCCCTTCTCTTAATGAAAAATTGAGTTGGGAAAAGAAGTAGTTGGTGTGAAGTTTATGCTTTGAAAATAATGGCAAATTGGCTCACAAAACATGGTAGGTATCGCAACACAAATGTGGCGGAGTAGACCATGCGTTTCTCTTTCAGATCCGTCTTGTGAATTTGCCTTTGGGCTTATTTCCAATTTTTGGTTCAACTCGTAAATGCTGAAATTAAACGAGGGATGATTTCGATTGAGCATGAAAAAAGCAAATTTCAAAACTTTTCACTCGATTCAAACTTGGGTGAAATTCCACCAGGATTTATTATGGTCTCATTGGCATTTATGGCAATGACATTTCTTCCTATCAATGTGCAATCTTCAATACTTCCTGTCGGAGTGTTGCAGATTCGATCTGCATATTCAAGAATGGGCCCAGAGAGGATCAAAGATGCCACATGCCTGGGCCAGCCAAAACAGGTTATGAGCGATCAAACAATAATTGCGATGTTCTGGGGTTGATCAAAGACAACCCAAATGCAACAGTTGCATACGTTGTGTCGTGAGACTTGTTTGAAAACAATGGCACTTTTGCCATGAAGGATCATTCAAGAACAACTACTGGACCTCCAAAAGATCTGTGCCAGATGGGAATCCCAAAAGATGTGATGGATCAGAAAAAATCACCTTGTGGCTTTGGCAAAAGCCTATGTTTGGCCCAGATGGGGCGAAATGGCCTTCAAGCATTTTGACAGGTGAATATTGATGAACGTTGGTCCAGTACTCCATCTGCCAATCAAAGCAAGCCATGGTTTGGCAGGCGAAGGGGTGGAAAGTGCCCATTGGTCTGAAAGAATTTCGATCGAAAGAGCGCATGTTCACAATTTTCTGCAGCATCAATGTTGGAGTGGAGCGCTTAACAGGGTTCTACGCTGTGCCCATTCAGTGGTTCTCCCCAAAGAAACCACTGAAGTCCAAACAATAATGGCCGAAAGATTGCACCACCCCTCACTCTCCTTCTGCATGACCATGAGGGGCTCCATAACCGAGGCGCTGTTAGTGTCACTCCCGAGAAGAAGAAAATATCGAATTATCTCACCCTCACCCACCGAATGGTTCTTACCGACCAGATCACATGCGATTTTTGGATTTTCCAAGAGTGAAACCTGGGAATGTTGGGAAGCCTTTCAACGGCTTCCAAAACGTGTTAAAAGCAATCCATTCAGAGCTCAAGGCAATGTTTCAGTCAGACTGCCAACAAACCCTTGAATCATGGCAAGCAGGGCTGAGCATGGAAGGACAGGAAGAACACTTCCAAGGAATGAATGGGGTAGTGGAAAGTTGGATTCATTTCTCTTTCGTCAAATTAAATGGTCGTCATGAGGGGCATTCAGACGTTCCCGTAATGTTTTTCTCATCAAACCTGGATTTCTTGATTATATCTCTGCGTTTTCCACCATCTGCATAGCTCCGAACACTTCTCCTGGCGGTGTTCCCACTGTTTAAGCCCCTCTAAACCAGTTTTGGACAGCCTATTTCATTTGACACAGTACACCAACTCTCACTGGACTCCTTTGATGTGGTTCTTCAATTTTGGGAACAGAAAATGATCGGAAGGGGCGAAATCAGGATGCGGGGTGGTGAGGGGCTGCAGGGCGAATTCCCGTTGGATTCGTGGAGGACGACCCTTGAAGATTAAGCTTGTGCGTTGCTGTGATGCAACAAAATTTCAAGATGAAGTTTGCCTGGCCATTTTTTACCAAAGCAGCATGCAGCTTCCGCAAAACCTGTTCGTTGTGCGTGTAACTGCATGTGACTGTTCTTTAGCCTTGTAGAAATCCACCAAGATTATCCCCTCTACATCCCAAACACAGTCGCCATGAATTTTGATGCTGCCCTTTGGGCTTTGAATTTGATTGGCCCCTTCGAACCATTGGAAAGCCATTGTTTTCATCGAATTTTGGGTAACAGTTCGGAATACCTGCCGACATTGAACTGAACGAGTTAGAACCATTGCTCTGTGATATACTTAAAGCTTTCTCAACCAAACCTAACCTGACCTAACCCAACATAACCTATCCTAACACACCTATCCTATCCTATTCTACTGACCTCATCCTCCTATCCTTTGACCACTTGAGCGTGTGTGAAAACTCGTCCAGTTCAGCTTTTTTCAAATGTCGGCAGGTATTCCGAACTGCAACCGAATTTTGTTTCAGGGCATACTGGTAGATCCATATCTCATCTCCTGTGACTAAACGCCCATAAAATCGCCTGGATTTGCTTCCAAACGGTTCAAAAACTCAACGGCATGAACAGCTCTTTGTGTCATGTTCACTGGGAGAACGCCCTGGGCATCCAACGAGCCAGCAGCATGCTCAATTATTGGAGATGCTCAATTGGAATTCAATGAGCTGAGCCCACAGAGATGTAGAGGCGTGTGGCTATCGCTGGCATTGACACACGTCGGTCTTGTTCCACGATTGTCTGAACAGCAGCTACTGTTTCCTCAGAAGTTGAGATGGAGGGCCTTCCACTGCAGTTTTTTTTAACATCCCCATTCCCATACACTGTCCCCAAAGCCTAAAGTATGGCGTTTGTGCCCCAGCCAAGTTTGGTCAAAAAATTTTGCATTCGCTCGAATCTGAAATTTGACGTTCTCGAATCTCTGCCCAAGCACGAGTTTAAGAAGCTGTAGAAAATACAGCACTTGCCCCCAGGGAGAAGTGCTCTGGAATAGCATTAATCCGAGGTTGCAGATAGTATCATTGAAGTAAATGGAGAAAATTATATCCACAACCTCGGATTAGCACCATTGCGGAGCTTAAAATGACCAACTTAAAATTTACAAAAAATTAATATAACCAGCTTAAAATTGGCACATAAAAATGAAATAGCAGTGGCAGTTAAGAAAAGCACAATTTGGAAGGAAACGTTTCCTCCAACAACAACTCGCAAACAATGGAGCGAGTTGGATATCTAAAAATGGCTCACAAAAGCACTTTCAAGAGCGAGAAACCCATCTAAATTTCCTCTTTCTCTCTGCATATCAATAAATAGCCTCTGTTTCCCACCTCAATTCCAAACAGCTCTACTCACATTAATTCATGTTCTGCCATGGCACGTTTTCCTTTCTTTTTGGTTTCAGTGGGGATTGTTCATCTAATTTTTGTTTCTTTCACTTGAATTTCAAATTTTTTGGAATTGAAACAAACCAGGAAAAACTTTTCATCACAAGAAATTGAACAGATTAAAAAATTCTTTCTTTGAATCATGGTTTAACTGAGAGCAAACTGACACTTTTGTGCAAGTTTCAGGTGGACCAAACCCAAAAATGCTGAGCTGATGCAATGGAAGGACAATCAGTGATCACTTTTCAGAGGGGTTTTTCCAGTGCTCAGTCGTTTTTGGAACTGTATTTTCTACCTTTGCACATTGAAAAAAAATGCAAATTCTCGAGTCAAATCCAGAGCTTGAAACTTGAAATTTTGTGAATTTGTGAGTGTTTAGAATTGGTGAAAATTGCCAAAATTGGTACAGGATCATCCATTTCAAAAAACTATTTGAATGTAATGCAAAAGGACTGAAAAATTTTACAACTTTTCATTGCACATGATACATTTATAATACGTATTCATTCTTGGAGGCCCAGTTTGTGGGCAGTATGAATTTGGCTGTTTCCAGCCAATTTTTTGTTCCATTTGGCGAAGATTGGTACAAAGTGGACTTTTCTACCCCTCTCGGAAGCCGAGCATCTGCAAAAGTTCAACACGCTTTATCATTCTCCTTCAATTCATCACTGCATATTCTAAAATCGCAAAACCAAACATTTCTGCACGATCCTGGAGAAGACGAGAGACCACACTGGGGAAAAAGACCAAATAATGGTCAGCTGCATGACAAAACATGAAAACCAATACTTTCAAGCACACAATTTGTGTTCTGAAGTCTCCTGGAAAAACTGCTTTTCCAATTTTTACCCGATTTTCTTGGGAGTGGGGTGGTCACGCATCGTTGCATTTTTTTAAGTCATTCCTACACTTTGGCCAACAACACCTGAAGCTGTGATCAACACCAATGCAATTCCATCCAGAAATGGGACAACCTCCTCCCAAGAAACAGAAAAGAACGGAAGGCGGAAACCCAATAAATTCAATAACATTTCTACAAGAAACGGGCAACCTTACTGTGCGGTTGGAAAAGCTTGCTTCTGCTTCCCAGTCAAGATTATTTCTGGATTATTTTGTTGAGTCTGGGCAAATATTTTATGCTGGCATTTCATTTTTCCGAAGAAACTACTTGCTTACGAGAACAAGGAAACGATAGAATGATTCCTGACGATCAAAGCTTGGTTGAGTTGCATCACGCAGAATACATTAGTGCCAGAGTACGAATCATCAAGAAAACATTCATGCAGGCTAATCTGCAAAAAGCTTCAATCCGAATTGGCTTGTCAGGGGTGGCTTCTCGGGCAGCAGGCTGTGCAGAAGCAAGCCTGGACACAAATTGGCGGAAACGCTATGCTTTGCAACAGTTAAGAAGACAGCACTGCAAGATTGTCTCATATCAGTCAAGCACTCCAAAGGAGCTGGCAATTTCTGGTGTAGGCAGGAGTTGTGACTGGACCTGTGACCGCAGCTTGTCATTTACTTGTGAACTGAATTTCAGTTGATTCTGCTGATCACAGTACGGAACTGTACCAGGGGAAGCTGCATACATTCGCCAAGAAACAAATTAACGAAACAAAGCCCAACAGGCTATTGAGGCTTGTTAGTAAATCAGTATTTTTATTATCTTTCAACAAAACAAGACGATCAATAAGCAAAATTAGTTGCCAGAGAAAAATGGATGCAGGATGTTAAAAATATGGGGTGCAGACCATCAAACAATAATTTTTACGGAGTAGAACTTTTGCTTTGTTTCTATCCTGGAAATGTCTTTATCCGTATGTTTGTAACACTATGAGTCCCGAATTCTGGGCTTTATGATCAAAATTCTCGAAGAAAAAAAAATGAATAAATAAGCAAATTATATGCTGTGGGGTTGGGCAACCCAAAACATTCTGACTTGAGATGACAATCGAGACACTCACTAATCAAATGGGTAAGAATGACATCACCACAAAAACAGGATTTTTGCTAACGGTCTTCGGTGGTCACTCATCGACATCGCAGATTGGTTCTAGGAGGCACCCACCTAGGTCTCTAGGCTGACGAACGTGCATCTCTCTTTTCCAGGTGGGTAGCCTCATTTTGAGGTGGTTGGCGTGAGTTTAGTGAAGGAACTCATCCCACACCACTGTGGGATGAAGAAAGCACTCAACTTCTCCCTGCTGTCGCGGAGCAAAACGGGACCACCCTAAACACGCCTTGGTTCCATCCCATCCCATCTGTCATCAAATAGCAGTTGTATAAAAAAAAAAAAAACACTTTCCAGGATGGGAATGGGAAACGAACTTTTCCATGGGAGGAAATTGAATCGATTTTTGGAAAAAGGGCACAATTCCATATCATGATGTTCTGAGATAATCGAAAAAAACATTGCCATTTTTTCCCTTTCAGCCAGACGTTAAAATTGTTAAGGTAATTATACAGACCTATGTGCGCAGGGTTTTAGTTGGTGGAATTCAAGATTGCAAGACTTGCCAAGTCTTGCTGGCTTTGATGTCAATGTGCAGGAATTGTGCCCTTTTTGCAAAAAACAGGTTTTTACAGCACGTTTTTTTCATATTTGGTGTCAGTAAGACTGCCTTATCTCGGAAAATACGAATGATATGAATCAGAGCACCTAAGGTTTTGCCTTAGCCCCCTTCCAGGATATTCTCTGAAGAAAACAACCAGATTTCAGGTCATTGTGGTGAAAATTAAGTGGGATAGACACACGGTTTTTTTTTAAATATAACGGAGTGTGACATCAACGATTGTAAGGCCAAGAAAATGTGAATGTTTGTCTCTATTCGTCACCCGAAGTGCCATCAACGTCCTGAACATCATCATTTGTTGGCCATGACTCAATCGAATCATAAAAAATATATATACAGGGTGATTCAGCAGAGCCGCCCCAAAATTGAAATGTTTATATCTTCTAAACCTTTCTTCAGAGCATGTTGGTACCAGCAAATGATTTGCTCTCCTTAGTTTGGGGTTTCATAAAATGTCTATGATTTTTTTCTTAGTCCACCCCTTCATGCCAATTCTTGAAGGGGTGGTTTCGGGTGGTCTCAATAACTCTTTGACCGTTCTTCGGAGTATGAGGTTTAAATTACAAAGTTGTAATGCATGCACCTCCAAACCCGTTTGTGATGGTTTCACCCCCTCGCACCCCTCTGTTTTCTTATAAGGGTGGTTTTTTGCTGTGTCACTTCTGCCGGGCCAAATTAACCGGGAATTATCGCAAAATGTCAATGAAGTGATAAAAATGTGCTAATAAGTAAAAAAATTGGGGTGCGAGTCGGGGCGCTCGTTCCCCAGGGGAAGAATTAAAAATAAAAGAAGAACCAAACAACCCCTTTAATGAAGATCGCTGTAACTCCTTAACGGTTTGTCATGGAACTTTAGTTTAAATTGCAAAGTTGTTGTCCATGCTCCACCGAAACCGATCGTGAAGTTTTCACCCCTCCGAAATATGCTTGTTATTTGCTGGGGATGGTTTTCCGAAAAACAACCCCTCGTGTTTTCATCGCAAAGGGGTGGACTTGGACAAAAGAAACCAGCATTTTTGAAAAGCGCAATCGATGGCGATACAATCACTTGCCAGCAGCAAGTTTCTCTGACAAGTCTGTCGCGAGAAACGAATATCTCAATTTTGAGGCGGCTCTACTGAATCACCCTGTATTAATGATGCACATTTTTATTCAAAGCAAAAGATCAGACACACTGCTGCCTGAGAAACACAAAAAAGCAAACCATTCTCGAAAGGAACCAAAAGAACAGAAACGACACGCAGAGAGCGTCACAGCATCCCCTTCTTTCTGATGCTGACAACGCCCTGGACCAGGGATAGTGAGCGCAGAATATATTTTCTGATGAAATGTGGGTCGGGCATGCATCCACGCTTGTACAAACAACACGCCAGCAAATGACCAAGATCAATTACCTAATCATGAATAAAGAGACCGAAAATATTCTACCAATTAAAACATTCAAATTGCCCATCTGCCTGTTTTTGGCAAGAAGGGCACAATTCCATGGAATAGTGCCCTTTTTACGACAATCGCATTTTTCCCGCAGCTTTTTCTGGCCAACGGATTGTTGGAATGGTGCCTGTTTTGCAGCAATCGATGAGGCCACGAATTGCGAAGAAAATGTCTGCAACAACTCAAAACAGCCAAAAAGTGGAATTGTGACCTTCTTCCAAAAATCGATTCAATTGCTTTTTAATGGAATTTATCAACGTCAGCATGCTCTCCATTTTGATTTCTCTTGTCCATTTGTTGACAAGGAGAAAAGGAAATTGAAGTTTGTTTGAAATAGGAAAAACGACTGTAGAAAAAAAACAATAATCTCTAATTATAAATTCTAATTATTCTAATATGACAATGGCACAGTTGGATAAGGTTGAAAAACACAAGAAAAATGCGTCAGAAATTCGAAAAGAGGAAATCTAATACTAGCAGATTAGCAACACCGACTAGTAGCATTCAGAGAACTATTAACCTTTCAACTATTAATTTCATTTTGGTAACATCTTGAATACAAATTAAATCATTCCGAAAACATTCATTTCTATTCTCGTCTGGACCATTTTGTATTTGTGGGAACCTCCAAATCTGGTGGGAAAAAAGGAGTGCATCCATGTTACTGCTTGTGCAAGGGAGGTTGTGACAATGAAAAATTATTCTTTCGTGAAACCCAGGCTCGTCGGAGTTGGGCATAACTTTTTTTGAAGAAAAATGTGTGTGGGGGGCACAAGGGAGAGACCGAAGGGAGGCATTCACACCACCCAATTGATCAGGAAGGTAGAGGGCTCCTGCTACTACGAAGTACCAAACCCTAATTGAAATCCCATTTGTTCACCTAAGAAGATCAGAGTACGTAGCACTTCTATGAAGTGATATAGTGAATTGTTGCAAGTCTGAAGCTGTATCAAAATAGAATCATTCTGGGCATTCAAAGCAGGGGAGGACTGGCCCGGGTGGCAGGGCGGGAATCCCCACCGTTTCACTCCAGGAGGCACACACCTTTGTTTGTTGCCCTTTTGGCAAACTTTTTTCTCATTCTCAGAGGCAGGCAATACCACACTGAAAAAACACCGACCAATGTCGCGTTGCCTTGGCTGACGGTTAGCTCCACTTTCAGATGGAAGCAAAATCCAGATAATATTACCAGAGGGCCTCTCCAAAATCCTAATATGACCAAAATACGGATTCAGCATTTGAAAAATGCGGCATAAGCCTGAAATGGCCAAAAGGAGTAGGTACAGATGAAAACCGACACCTGCAATCACCCAGCAATGAAAACAACCATAAATTGCATGGGAGGAAAATGTGCGCAAGCACTGCATAAAAGCATGGCAACTCAAGGATAGTGAAAGTTATTGAGCAAAGTGACTGACATATGTGCAGGCAGCAAGAAAATTCCACAGAAAAAGCTGTGCCGTTGTGTTTAGACAAAGGTATAGCTGTTTTGGCAATGTTGGGGTAGTCATGGTCATTATTTTCCGAATCTGTTCTCGTCTCGGCCATTCCAGACTGGATTCAAGGTGGGGATAGGGTGTGTGGTTACACCAACTTGTGCGGTTATCTCAATTGCTCCAATTTTCCAACAACAAAAATAAAACCAACAATTACTCAACCAACACCTGAACACCCTTAGCAAAACAAAATTGTCAAAGCAAGCAAAACAGTTTAGAGCTGTTAAAATTAGCTTGAATTAAATTAAATTATGGCAGGGACATTTTAAAAATTTAAAACAAAAGCTTCGCTTAAGGTGCAATTTAAAATTCTTACCGTGGAGAGTTCAAGTCTGGATAAGTTTGCACCCAGGAGCAAGTTTTTGCCTCCACCTCGCCGTTTTTTGAAGCAACGGGGCAAGTTAATCAGAGGAGCAAATTAATGCGAATTGAACTTCCCACGATAAAAGCAGTAAAATATTACTCGATACATAGATACGTGTGTTTTACATTTTAAAATATTTTTTTTAAATAAATCTTCTGTTAGATAATTTTGTTGTCAGGTAAAAAGATCACAAACAATGTTGTCATCACGGAAATGAAATTAAAATATTTTTTATCTTAGTCAATAAATTGAGTTAGTAAACTAACTAAGCATAAATCTTTCGATGGGAAATGACAAAATTCAAAAACAACTATCACTGGGAATGGAAAACCAACGAAAGGTACTCCAGAACAAAAAATGAACATTAGGTACCTACGACATTATGCTGTTAATGCAATTTCCAGCAATGTAACTAGAATTTCAAACAACGATGTAGGGTATTCAATAAAAACAGAAGATGAACAGGATTTTTGCACAAGTGCAGGTAGACAATCACTTGGCTATGCCGAAGAATATCTTGCCTTTCCGGACTTCACATATCCTGGTTTTTCATTTTTTTCTCATCAGCTCTAACAGATTTTAGCCATGTTCTTTTAATCAAGACCCTGTTTTGAAGTTACAGTTAAAATCTGTAGTTGCTTCAAGTTTTGGTGCTTGGGGGGGGACCAAAACTGGTGTTGCTAAAACATGGGAGTGAAGAGAATAATCATTGAGAGTTGAGAGTTAGGTCCTTCCTTGAGGCTACGTAGCAAACAGAGACTGACTCGAGATCGATCATGCGGATAAATTAGCATTCGCGAATGTCAACAAATCCTACTGACAATTACCCTCAGTTGCAAGTGACCAATCACTTTGTTTCAGAGAATCACACCTCTGCTGTCGAGTGTTGACTGAACAGCAGTCAACACAATTGTCACATCTTCAGTTGTTGAAGAATTGCAACGGAAGTGGCAAACTCGCAACCCCATTGATCTCACAGGAATGAAGATCATCAATTTAAATTTATCATTAAGACCAACACCTTTTTTTATATCAAAACTCATACATCAAACTCTCCTCAAAATAGCACCAGTGGCATAAATGCAGGCCACGATGATTTAAAATCATGGCACAGGATTATTCATAAAAGCCAATGGAACACTTGCATTTATTTGCATGATACGGAGGCCCAAAGACTTCAAAATTCTCGTACATCCACATTTTACCAGAACATTCGTTGTCCTTTGAAAAAACAAATCAGGACCTCTTCTGCTCACTTGTTTCTGTGGAAAATAATTATGACACTCACATTTTTGGTTTCATAATGTCCCGGTGCTCTTTTGGTTGTATCCTATGATTAAATTTGCATTTGTGAACACCACAGGTTGTTTAAAATATTGTTTCTCTCAAAAGGACCAGAATGAACACACAAAACAAGGTCACAGCCACAGCAATGGGATTCAACCTAGTCAAGTCGTGTTAAGCGGGGGGGGGGGGGAGTTGCTGCTGAGGCGAAAAAAGGCAAACATGAAAGAAGGAAAATGATCCAACATCTCGTTCAAAACGTGGTATAAAATTACGATCATAACTTCAACAAAATTATGCTAATTCGTCATAGCCACTTCCCAAAACAATGGTTCTGCATAATTTATGGGATGGTATTTTTTTTTAAACCTCTGGCCTACCAGTACCTCAAGTTCTTGCAAAGTCTCAATCTTGCCTGCATCCATCTTGAAGCATTTATAAGTCTGCTGAAAAAAATGTTTTCAACGTGAGTTGGTCCAATTTTGATGAAAGATGGACGGATGATGGCATGAGGGAAGGGAAGAGAGAGAGAGAGAATTTGATTTGATGAGAGGAGGGAAGGGAAGGGGATCAAGCCATTGCTAATGCTGTGAGCGGCATAAAGCTCTTTCAAAGCAGTTTTTGATGCAGACAAAAATGTTTCCGACATTTTCCTAAAAAATATTTGCCACTATCACAAACATTTGGTGTGTATGATCAAGATTTGTCATTGGTGCTTCACAAATGTGCAAATTTTTGCAGGTATGTTTTGAAATACTGAATGAAAAAATCAAATGATGACTGGACAATAATGTCAACTATGAATAATGTATAAACATCATGCATAAAAAATTTAAAAGGACTACAACAACACAGCATGAAACTCCAACACAAGTCAATTGGTGGCACACATTTATTTTTTTGCATACTGAATTTTATTCCTCAAATTTTACATCTTTTCACTTACTTTTATTCCTCAAATCTGAAGCCGGCATCTAAATTTTCATTAGGTCTGAGTTTTCAAGCCCAAGAGGAACTTGCTCATGTTTTTTTACATCTCTCTTCTTTTTATCGTGCCTTAGTTTTACCAACATTGCTGTTTGTGCTTTTTTAACGAAAAGAGGGGTACCTGGGGTAATTGGAGAGGGCACCCAGATATACCCAGGAAGCAACAGGAGGCAGCGCTCATAACCAGCAACCAGCAGGGCAAGCAGCAAGAAAGGGTTAGCAACTATTCAGGGGGAAATTGGGGTTCTCCCATGAGGGTGTACTCTGGTGGGGGGATTTACCCTGGAGTGCAATTTACCTGGTAGGATTTCGGTTTCCGGTTGAGATGATAGGCCAATCAAGCCAGTCAGCAACACATGCGAAAGAAAGGCAGATATATGCAAAGAAACAAGGCCCGGTAACACACGCCAAATTGACCATTGGACGCAGCCTGTTTTAAATTAATCGACCTACTTCCGAAAGAATGTTCCGAGAGTGAGTTTAACCTTAGGCAGATGGGCCCGATTTTTGCATAAAAGCCGGCAATCCCCTCTCCACTGGGTCTTTTGATCATTGGCATCGGCCGCTGAAAGCCCTGCTGGACGGAACCGGTAAAGGGAGCTCCGGAGTCGTCAATAGGGATTATATTTTGGGCTGTTGTCCCTGTAACTGATCGCATTGGTTGTTGTTCCTGCCAACTGATAAATTTATTGTTCCTGTCATCGTTCATCATATCGTTCCTGTCATAAAACATTGTTGAACGTCGCCGAATTATAAAAGTTAGTAAGAGTTCATGATTTGGTGTTATTACTTCTTCACGTTTGAGTTGGTCAACTGCAAGTAGCGAACCCGGATCGTTGGAATTCATTGTCCAGAAGGAGTGCTAACAGACCATTACTGATTGGAACCACATTGCTGCAGTGAGAGATTTTAATAATTGAGCTGGGCAAGAGATAGACAGACTTGAGCGAAGAAATATTGCTGGGGGACCCTTACCGGCAATTTGAGTTACCAAATCAGAGTGATCAACCTAAAAGACGAGAGCGCATACCAGCCCCATTTCTCTTTCCTTACAATATTGATATTTTGATGTCCAACATTGCAGAAAAATTTCAAATAAAGTTGATTTTCTATTCAAATCAATATGTTGCCTACAAGGGACAAATATCAGTAAATCATTTTGCACATACGAGGGTTGTTGAATAAGTTTCTGCCTTTGCACAGAAATTTTTGTTTTTCGTGATCTTTTCTACCGGGGCAGGAAAATTTAATCAATTTGGAACTTATCTGGTGATTTCTAGTTCAATCCAATACAAATTATAAATTTTATCGCAATTTGAAAAAAGACACCAGGTGAAGTCAAAAATGAACAAACTGAGCAACTGAAGAAAGGTCCTGTTCAAAGGAAGACAGGATCCAAAAGTCCCAGGGCACAAAACCCGATCCACGATCGCATCCACATATGCTTACTGACTGTGCCGTTCGCGTAATCCTAATTTGCAAGTAGAAAGATGGCTTTTTGGATCGGATCGAAATGAATCTTGTGTTCTTGTGAAGAAGGTCCATTTCTCAATTGCTTTCGTTGTTCACTTTTGACGGCCTCTCGTATATATTTTTCAAATTGCGATAAAATTAATAATTTGCATCGCATTGATCCAGAAATCACCAGATAAGTTCCAAAATGATCAGATTTTAATGCCATTGGAGAAGAAGTCACGAAAAACAAGAATTTCTGCTCAAAGGCAGAAACTTTTTCAACAACCCTTGTATTGTGAAATCTGGTTGAATGCCAATAAATTGTCATGTGTTATCACGTGTAAGCCTCACAGAGGAAGAAAATTGACGATAATTAAAATTCCAAATCAGATAATATGGACCGAATTATGAATGGTCCAAACGAACATCAACATTTTCAACAGCTTTCAGGTTCAACAATTTTGGAAATGATCAACTAAGTTTTTTTTCTCTGGTAAACAAACAAATGTCCATAACAAGTTCCAATAACAATTTGAACATTTAGGGTGGTGTTTAGTCAACAAATACAATGCCTAGAGAAGTGGTGGACAACTATGAACTCCCATCCAATGTCACAGTTGGAAACCTCTGATATTATAATGAATTTGAATTGTAGCCAGCAATGAAGGGCAGGCCAGTGGGCACCCTTTTCTGATAGCGAAGGTAGTCCTCTGAAAAGAAGTTTAACAGAAATAGTTCTTCAACTAGTATTCTCGCCTTGAAGAATCTCCACGATGCAATTGTATAGCCAACTATACAGAGGGGGTTGCTTAGAACAAGCTGAAATGGGGAAGAAATTGGGGATACAAAAGCAGGGAATAAGATACAATTTGGAGATACATTGCATTCGAAAGTTTGAATCACACGTGAAAAGAAGAATCTATCAGTATCAGTCTTGCGCAACGGAAACCAAAGTAATGAAGTAGTTCTCATTACAAACAAATGGTGATTATACATACCTACCTAAATTTGCTTCTTCATAAAATTAGTGCAAAGAAAAGCAATGCAAAGGAAAAAGAAATGCCTGGCAAACTTTCTGCTAGACAATGCCAGACACAATTACTACACTGCCAATCAAAATGCTGACGGAGAGAAAGAATGGGAGAGAAAATCATGGAGGCAGCACCTTGAATGAAAAAAAGCATTTTAGACACTTGAATTATTTGACTGATGATCGTATTCTACACGATCTTCAAGGATATTAGACATTTACAAAAGGTACAAGACACCAGAAAAATAAGATTTGGTCAGCAAAATGCGCAAGCATTTTCCTCAAGTTATTCTCTGAAGCAATTACAGAAAGTGCCACATGTTTTCCCATGCTTTTATAAGGTTTTTCAAACAACAAAGATTTGGTTTGATCATTATAATGCAATGCCCAATTAATTAAATGCCACAACATGGCTGCACCAGGAAGAGCTGGAAGGCTGTAATTTTCTGCATTTTGATTGAATGACTCTCTGATAGATTGATTGCATTTTCGCATTTCAAAGTTAAAGTGAGTTGAGAATTTTGCTAAAACCGTCAGTAGGAACACAGCTGACACGTCACATTTGCACATTTCATTCAGCAAATAATTACAATAAACTTCAATCGAATTTTTGAGAATCAAATCACGATTTGAGAATCAAAGCAAGCCCAAGCTCATCTCAGGCAGACCTAAGCCCCACCCTAAAAACCTATATCGGCCATTTGTGCACCGATTGCAAAGATTTTTGGCACACATCTAGGTACCTATGGAGGGAGTCTCCATGCAAAATTTCATGAATCTATCTCATCTGGTTCCAGAGTTATTGGCCTTTGACCTCAACATTACGGAGCGCTACAACAATTAATTTTCCGGTAAGGGGCACTGATATGTTTATGTTCTAGGAGTCAATTCCTACTAAGAAAGGTATGCCAAAGTGCATGACAGACTCGGATTTTGTGATTTCTGGCCCCTTGTGGTGGTTTTCTGTCTTATTTCCAAGAAGCGGCAAAAGTTTATTGGGCTATTTTCGTCAGCATGGCCGAAACACCTACTCGGAGTCAAAAAACTAAAAATCCAAGTCTGTCACGGCCTTCAGCATGATTTTTTCAGCCAGTGTGCCAAATTTCACCTTTCTAACCCTCACGTAGCCTGAGAAAAACCATTTTGAACATGAAAAAAGCTTACGAAAATTAAAGCGGAGAAAAATGCAAAATAAAATTACGTAATTGCACTAGTTGACCACTTCCGCAACAACTTTGCATGTATTTTAAAGGAATGAAGGAGGCGCATAACTTGGATTCTGACTTCATTTTTGGATTCTACACACCTGAATTAACAAAAAACACCAAAAAACTAAAAATCACATTTTTTGTCAAAAATAGCTTATGGCAGGGGTGGGACTCCCCCTTAACTGCAAAAACTCCTGGATATCTCGTTCTGCATGCCGGCAAGTTGAAACAAGTGAGACCCTTGTCAGCTAAAGTTCTTGCCTGTAAGATACAGCCAAACGAGAGCCATGGCTTCAGGCCACCAACGATCGGACAAGTTGAGAGAACGACAATCTTTTTATTTTGTGAATTCATGGATGGGCAACCCCCTGAGTTCACCATACAAGTTGAACCCTGATGTGGAATGACAAATAATCTGCTGCGAAAAGAAAGAGGAATACCAATCCCCGCATTTCCCCAAATGTAAGCCGTGGGTATTTCATAGAGAAAGTCTTATCAGTTGTCACGGCTAATATCAACACAAAAAGGACCCCGATGGCAATAACAGGTTACCAGTGTGGTGTAAGTTAAAAGCAACATCTGAAGAGTAAGTTCGGAAATGGTGGTTGTTGGGTTGGAAAACGTCATGTAAAAACCAAATTCAAAGTTCATTTGGAATGAAAAATGCAGTGTTGCCAAAATGAAACATTCTTGAATGGTGGGATGAAGGCAGGCTTACCTGGGTTCCAATGGACCAATAAAACCAACCGACGTAACTTGGATGCCGGCAAATGGAATAAATGCCATGTGTGACTAATGTGTGATCCTCACATTTCGCCGTTTGTAGAAGATGAGTGAAGTTCGTGCTTGCTGTGATCATGGCAACCTTGCGAATGAATTCACCCAGCAGGCAGATTCCCAGACCAACCAAGCTTCGAAGGTGAATCCTTTTCATATCTAAAATGTTGGTGGTTGGTCAAATATAAAAGAGTTTTTAGCTCCTGCTAGATACTTTGGGAGGCATGACCATGATTTTAAACTCCGAGCACAGTGCTCCCACAAGGATGTTGGAAAATATTCTTTTGTCAATGAATGGAACCGTCAATGAATGGAATCTGCTACATCCGAGTGTCTTTGGAAATGGTGAGGATATTAGTGTGGCTACCTTTAAAAGCAATGTAGGGTCATGGTTGGCCGAACAACATGGAATATTATGACCTACTTTACTATTTCGATGTTACAAGTTTTAAGTTATTCAACTAGTTGGGATGGAGTACATTCATTCTTTGTTTATTCATGCTATCCCTCATTGCTGATTTGCACCAGGGCCTTGCCCATGCAAATTAACCTTAAATTAAATTAAAAGAAGATAGAGAAAGCACAGAATGATACAGGAATACATTTGGGAGGACTTTTCTTTCCTCTGTAATGGCAAGGGTACAACTGATCGATGGCAATTAACATGTGTGTGTTATCAAACAGGCATGTCCAAGTTTAGTTAACAGGCAACAGCCTCTCGCCACCAATTTATTATCAACCCATAATTGGACCAGGGAAAGTTCAGCCACATCCAGAAAGTGCTGCTGAAGACAACTTCAACTGGATTTTTATCAACCTGTTTTAGCACAGGTATCATCCACGATATTGTCATTTTGCTTTGGACAATTTTATGTCTATGACTACTGAGTTCACCATACCAAAAATGTGTTTAAGGCAATTTGAATTTCCCAAGGACTTTTTAAGCAAGAGGGACTTCCATATCACATACCTACTTTGCCCATACAGTTGTCATGTTTTTACACCTCTAAATCTCTAGCAAGTATTTTCTCACCTTTTGTTTTTTACAAGACAACACATGGCAGAAGTTTCAACTCCCAGCTCTCATTCATGTTAGCATGGTACTTGGAATAAAGTTCAGGTAAAGTTATCATAACTGTGGCTGTTCTGAGAATATGTTAGGTATGCCTAATGGCCAGGGCTGGTTTTAGCAAAATTTTTGGTGTAGGCAAGAAATTGTTTTGACGCCCCTGGCTTTTGGCACCCCTCAAGACATTGCAGCAGTCACGGGACCCTCGAGAGGTGAGTTGTCTGGATCAGTACCTACCCCATCAGACTTCTGATGACAAGAGTCCTTGGCAAGGGGTCTGGGAATGGAGTCCTTTTGGTAGAGGTTTAAGAGCTTTTGCGATATCAGCATAATTTTGGATCCGATATTAGACAATTTTATGCAAAATTTTGGCCTTAACTGTCATCACATGGCGACATTTCACCTATTTTCAGGTTCCATTTTTGCCAGCAAAATGGAAATTTGGCCAAATTCTACCATCATCAGCCGAAAGAGGGTGGTTCAAAGCTTCAGTTCCACACTTTTGAAGCAATCTGTTCAGTATAACAATGTCAAAAATGCATAAAAGAAAAAATATGCAGTTTTTGGTCCAAATAAAAAGGCGCTTATGGGAAAACGGTCTGATTTAAAGCTCGCCTCCTTCTACTCCATGAAAAAAGGTAGAGTGTACCGAGCTGCAAACCATGATTGAAATTGCACAATATGGAATGACAATTTTGAGCATTAAATGCAAAGCAATTTTGCCACTATTAAAACGTAAGAACATGAATTATTGACCACCAATTTTCAATGGCGAATTGACCACCCGTCCACCACAAAACCATGGTGGGCTCATGATAAAATGACAATGGTCATGCAGTTGCTTCATTATGTCATCCCCATTTTTCATTCTTGTCGGTCCGCTTTCAGCAGAACTTGTCAACAACTTAATTTGGCAGGCTGCACTTATTGTCACATGTCATCTCAGGCACAGACAAGAGAACATGACAACTCAGTTTTTTTCTCAGTTTGGAGATCCCTTTGTTCCACCTTCCAGATTATGAACAAAGAAAAAGGATCACGCATCATGTTAACTCGGCCCAACTGTAATTGCCATTTTCAAAATCAAAACCATGTGAAAAATACTGATGATCTCAAATAAGCAAGAAATTTAAGCCATGCATATGGGCGTGGACGCTGTTCATTTTGCTGGCGTCTCCCCCAAATCAATGATTTGGGGGACGCTGATGCTTCCTCTGAAAAATCACCTGGGGCTATGCCTCCAGCGCCCCCTCAATTCCAGCTCTTGGAAACTAACCACATGATATCTGGAGAATGAGCAATAACATGAAAAATAAAATGATAATATTGGCCCCAGAAGTGTTTTCAATCGCTCATGGTGGAATGGATGCAGAAAAGTTTATTTTTGCAATATTTTTGCGATGTGGCAGAATTCAATTTCACCTTTCCACCTTCATTTGGCGGCCCCTTGGCTTGCGATGTGTCGGTAGCTGCCTGTGTCGACTACGCCTGAAACCGTCCCTGGCTGCTAATGCATTTATACTGCAGATTTTTCACTGGTTATGCGTTTTTGTTTTGTCTTTTGCAGATGCGAATGCGTCGTCTGCTGAGAGAAAATGTTAAATTTATTGGAAAACACAAACACATTTTGAAATAGTTCATACCTTTGCAAAATGATAACTCAAGAAATTCGATACATATTTTGCACAAATTTGGATTTTTTTCTATCATTTATTTCATCGTGTTTCCATGTTATTCTAGAAAGTTTTGCAACACATTTAAATGGTCCAGTAAAACGAAGGTCCAGCGAAATCAAATGCATTTTTAGGCAAGTTTGCAACAAACTTGGACACACACAATGGAAAGCATTCGTATTTTTGTTGAGTCATGAATGCTGCAGGAAATGCGACAGTTCATTCCCCGATATAAAATGGAAATGATGCAGAATTATTGTCTGAATCCTTCCCAACGATGGACATGGCGCATCTGGTATTCTATGACGGTCATGGACCCATCCCTGTTGGATTTGCCTTTCTTGCAAAAAATCTGAAATCCCTCATAGCAGTGGTTACAACGAGGATGAAGAACGTCAGAGTTGATTTGGATACCAATTGAAATCAAATGCCAGTCAACGACACAAAACCCCATCTTAATAATTACACCGAAAACAACAGAACCAACCTGGATAAAGCCACCTTTCAATGAGAAATTCAGTTAATGAAAACAGTGCTGCCGCCTTGTAAGCCATGCTCTGGTTTAGCAGGAATGAGCCGACGTTCAGGTGTTTTGGATTCGTGTATGCAGTTGCAAGATATTCTGAGTAGTGGAAGAATGACATCAAACAGACATACCTGAGAATGAACATGAGGAAAAGATTAGTCGTTACGTGGGCCCATTACCTGAACTGCAAAGCTCCACCATAGAATCTTTTTCCCAACATTCATGTGAGATAGCGATAACCGGAGCACTTGTGAGGTCAGCAATGGTTTCCATCGGTTTTTGCATGAGATGAAAAATTATCATGCTTTCACTCCCATTTTTTGTTTCCAGACCGAAGCTTGAAATGTTTGCAGCTGAAGTTTTTGTGCCGAAGCATGAAAGTTTGCATCTGGAGTATTTGTGATGAAGCATGAAAGTTTGCATCTGAAGTTTTTGTGCCGAGGCATGAAATGTTTGCATCTGAAGTTTTTGTGGCGAAGCATGAAATGCTTGCACCAAAAAGCAATCTTCCTTCTGTTTATCTATTTTGATGCAATAACACCCTTGTGGAGAGAGAATGTCATTCTGAGGCACTTCTGTGTGAAAGAATAAAAAGAATTTACCAGCCAAATGCGTGCCACGAACTCTCATCCAGTGTCATAGTGAAGCATCCCATTGAGAAACATGTTCCCAGAACAAATGACCTCCATCCAATCTAAAAGTAGCAAAGTGTTTAAAAAGAAAGAAATGAAGAGAGTAAAATACGGAAATTTAATAACCTCGATGAACGAAGGGAAACAAAGAAGTCATCTTACTCCAACAATGGCAAAAAAGGGAAAATCCGTTTAGGATGAATTGTTTTTTTTTTCAAAATTAATGTTTTAATTACAACACCTTCCATTGCACAGAACAACACTCTACAACTGATTTTCTGTTCATCAATTTTTTCTTCTTCCATTCTGTAGCTAACTAATGCTCATCTGCTTGACCAATTAAAGAAAAGCAAAACACTGGCAAGGAAGCGGTAATGATTCAGCAAAAGTGGCTGCGCTAGCCCACAAATTTTTGAAGCTGAAAGTTAAAAAGCCCCATATGTCTGCATTTCCTGATATCTGCCCATTCTGTCCAAAGTCCATACTGTCTAGTCTAATTTTGCACCTCTGGAGATCATTCCCATGGACGAAATCTTTTGAAATAGCAAGGTTTTAACCAGTAAACTCTACTCGTTTCATTATTGGTAAACTTGCAGGAAATGTAGTCAAGCAGCTTCGCCACATCTATCCGCTTTTAATGTGGTTGATTGTGACAGAAAATAATGGAGCAAGAAAGAGGACAAAAATGGTGGGCACAAAGATGTGTGTTGAGCTGGAAAAGTTTTGGAAATTGGAGCAGAATGAAAAGCTGATGGATGCTGGACAAGGATGATAGAAATCTTGCCCACATGCAAACCAGACGACAGTTGTGCAGGAAGCATGAGAATCAGCAATTGTGCACTGCTAGCAAATGATAATGCTGGCAGTGCACATCACGTCCATGCTTTGTAATTGCCCATATTGTTCAACTCATCATCGCAATGCCACGAGAAAAAAAATAAATTCCTCACATGGCAGATTAGTGTAATGGATGCACAGACCACCTGGAAAATAAGCCAAAGAAGTTAAGAATCTTCTTTAACTTACGTCTGCGGACTATGTTCCTGCGCCGTTTCCGAATGCCAGCCAAAACCAACCAAACCATCCAATTTCTCCAAATCTAACCTGTCTTAACTTATCCTAACCTAACCTAACCTTGCCCAAAGCAAAGTTAACTTTTCCCAAAGTGCAGTTTAGATAGCGCAGGAATATAGTCCGCAGACGCAAATCTACTGTGTAATAAACTGGCATTTCCTGGCCATATCTTTTAAGAGTTGTTTTCAATGTTTCTCTCTTTTTCTTTGGGATTTTTCCAATTTCAAAAAATATTAGGATTTTTATCCAGAGCCATCGGACTCCAAACAAGTTCTCTGTCGTCATGAAGACCGGTCGTTGGCCACACTTACAACCGGGAGCTGTTTACTAGACATTCCCCATTCTGAATTAGGGTTTTTTTTTTTTGAGAAAATGGATGAGAGTACAAGAAAACTCAAGGTCCCGTAGAGCTTCACTGATGTCTAATTTGGCCGAAATCCAGCCGGTAGATCCCAGAGAAATGAATAGGCTTTCCCTTATCTTTATGGCTTCTACCCTAATGACCCCTTATTCCTTCCGTTATTCCCTTGTCTTTGTGGGAAATGAATAGGCTTTTCCTTTTGAATTCAGAATGATGAGGAGAAATACAAAAAAATGTTGATCAACAGAACTCACTTGGAAGTGATCCTGGTTAAAAATATGATAGAGAATGACCAATGCAGCAGCTGTGTAGATCACAATGCAAAGCAAAGTGATAAATGAACTGATAATTCTAGCTGATATGATGACATAGGAAATTGTTATCGTTGTGAGGCCAGGCAATAACCCAAACAGGTAACAATAGCAGCTAAGCCTTCCATCATAGATCATTCCAACTTAGGTCGTACTGTAAGGCTGCATCTACCAACACGTGTGTCTGACAAAAGAAAATAATCATCGAAAATGCTTAGTGGTTGGTTGGAGATTCAGGGTCGGATCGGGGGACTGGGAAGAACGGACTGAGGCAGAAGTGGACTGAGGCAGAAGTGGACTGAGGTAGAATTGGACAAAGGAGGGAGTTTTTGCATGGAGGTGGTAGCTTACACCTGTCCTAACTCAACCTAACCTAACCTGCAAAAATAAAAAAAATCAGGCACCAAAAATGCAAAAATTCTGCCTCAGTCCAATTCTGCCTCAGTTCGTTCTGCCCCAGTCACCAGTCCCCAGGGGGCATGTAATGCTGCAAGCATGCCCTGAAGAATACTGAATGCCTTTTGAATAATTCCACCCTGGCCTCACCCCCTGCCCTTACAGTCTGTTGTCTTTCTATCTTTCTATTGGTCGGTGTCCACCTCTTGCTTGCTGTCAATCCACTGCTTAATATCAGCCAAGAAGGCCCTAAAAAGCCCCCAAAGTTTGCTTTTCCACATGTAGCGGCTGATGTAAAGTTCAACCGAAACTTTTTTGGAAGACCGTGGGGTTTTGTGGCCATGATCAACAACATTCCTGCGTAGGTGGTTCAAAAGTTAAAAACTCAAATGTGGTTCTGGTAGGGTTTGGCAGTCTACTCGTAAACCTGGCACACACCTCACCACCTTCAAGTAGACACATTGCACAGAGGCACATTCCTGGGACCCGGAGATCAGATTCCTTATGCTGTTGATAGGGAGAGTCTCCTCCTGCCGGAACAGTCGGTTTGCTGTCACCGTTTTCAAGTCGTTGTCGATGACTGCTTTCTGCTGCTGTTGTCACGTTGGATAAGTTCTGGATGCATTTTTAACGTGGGTGCCAGGCTCCTGAGAGGTCGTCAATGAATGTTTGGGCACATGGTCACCATCCTAGGGAAGAATCGGGGTGGTCCAGCTAAAAAGGCGGGGTAATGCACTCTCAATCATTTGGGATATGAACGAAGTGGCCATTACTGACCGCCCACAATGAGGAGAAACCATTACTGGCAGCTTTTCTACGGATTTTCTGAGAATACATGAAGAGAAATTAAAAGAAAAATGCTTAGAAAATTATACCTGGGAGTTTCTTAGTTTCCATGCAATGGCCATTCATACAGTAACCTGCTGCTACACACAAAAGTTGCCACATTGGGACTTGAAATAACTGGTGTGAAAACAGAATTCACTTGATTTGGGATGCTCGGATTCGAACCGTTTGGCAAAATGAAGATCCGTCTCTGCAACAGCCGCTTTCAAAGCCCAACCAACTCGAACAGGGTGACCAGAGACTCTTGACTGTTTGGCAAAGAGAGGACATTGCCATCGACGGTGATTCGGAGATCGCAGTTGCGCCACTCTGCAAAGCGACTACATAGAGATGGCTTAAGGTAAGTTTCAACTGCCTAGCCCCACGGAACTATCTTGGGGTTTTTACTTTTTGAACTACCCATGTATGTGAAAA
>JASGXE010007324.1:0-52572 GCA_030068105.1 Sinentomon sp. SZTP_YWyxl | reverse complement strand
ATGGTGTTCCTTTTAGGCCTGTGTTGCTATGCTCTCTGACAGGATATCATAGTTCCAGGATCTGGCGTGGTGTTCCATGGGCTTTCATGGTGGTCAATTGTTTTTCTATGAAGCCGAATGTGGACACTTGAATGGTCAATGGATGTTCAACAGCAAGGTTGTTCCGCTTTATCATATGGTACTCCTTTATGTTCTTTTATGGTAGCAGGACTGAATTTGGTCGCAAGAGCGGCCTTTTCATGCAAGCTTTTCATTTGTGCACCTCTATTCGTATCGTTACTGTTACTTCCTAGAAAGTTTATCAAGAATTCGAGGCTGCTGGATTTCACTGTCCCATTTCAATCATTCCTGGGATGGCCAATTTTTACTTACTTTCTTGAATGACGCATATCTACAGGGTGATTCAAAATTAACCGGACAAACGTGTTTTTATTGTTTTTTGTATTTCGCGCAGGTTTGAAGTGTTTTCTGCACTTCCCCGACCGGTGGATAGGCAAGCGGGCCCCGAGGAGTGGCCTCCTAGATCCCCAGACCTTAATCCACTCGAATTTTTTCTGTGGGGATATCTGAAGAGCACCGTTTACAATGACAGCCCAGCAGATATACCGGCCTTGGTCGCAAACATCGAAGTACAGTGTACTCTGATTACCCCAGACATGATGCGACACACTTTGGGTGGATGTGAGACCCAGCTACGGCATTGCGTCACAGCCGGCGGACATCACTTCGAGCATCTTATACGATAATCAGGATAGTGCATCTGTATGGTTAATTTTGAATCACCCTGTATACGAGTTTTGTTATCATCAAACCGCCCGATGTCATGTGCGTCCTCGATGCCGAAACCCAATCGGGGTTTCCCCTTGACTCATTTATTCAACCAAACAGCGCTATTTCTTAGCGTTTTACTAGCAATCCGTTAATTCAATCAAAAAGCGTCATTCCTTGATGTTTTACAAGCAATCGCACATTCAACCAAAAAGCGCTACTCCTTGACGTTTTTCTCTTTCGAGGGTCGGTTAATGAGTTTTGCAAGTTGGCCCCAAAAATTGAAAAGGGACGACTTGGATCGAGTGTACTTCCAAAAATCAAGAAATGCGTTCTCTCGGAACATTCTTGCAAATTTTCAGCAATCTTGAGCGATTACCTGGCAAAATATGGTCTTACGAAAGCAGTTACTTTTGTCATCTGAATTGGCTGATTTTGAGAAATGTTTGACCCGTAGAAACTGCATCCCTGCCACGCTCTTTCGAATTTTCGGAAAAAGTCAAAAGTGCTGTGGTGCATGCTCACATGTGTCCTGAGGATGGGCGCCAAGAACAACTTTTTTCTCCTCCAGGGCATCCCAATTTTCTTCACTTTGTGATGATGAACTCCGTCTACGACTATGGTCCTCGGAATGTGAGAACCACAAGGACTCATTTTGGTGGGGTTTGAGTAGACGCCCGTCATATGTGTATCCCAATTTGGTCCAGTCATGTGATTGCATGATGTTTATGAAGGATACCAACAAACTCCAGCCCAACTACCATCGAAATCCATGTCGAAAATACACATCCTTGGAGGGAGTTGACGAGGAAAAACTGTTTGGTGATGTGCATCTTCATTCATTCACACTGCGTCAATTCCTTGCTAGAGTTTTTCCATCAGCAAATTTAAGTTTCATCACATTTGTTTATTCTCTGTTGATAATTTTGAATAGCCACTGTTGAATAATTTCACGTTTGCCTGAGGCACCTTTTGATCCAAAGTTTCTGGAGTCTTCTGTAATCAGGGTGTATTGCTGAAATTGTGCCAATAAAGAGGCACTTATTGGAGGCAAAATCGCCAGCAGGTGCGCTCTCACTATGTGGTACCACTTTCTTACACCATCGATATTTTGTTACGTTCGTGGCTGTATTTTCACTCCATAACAAGGGTTGGCTTTGAAACACCCTGTACCATTTTTGCAATTGTTCAAACCACCAACCGCAAGCTGCAAACAGAGGTCAGTGACCCCTGTGAACAACTACTAAAATGGCCTGAATTTTGGTGGCTTATTCTTGGGGAGACATCTGAACGAATAATTGAAATTGTCGACCCTGTTTCAGAACAACCATACTTTTTCGGCACAGTGAAAACCGGAACTTTTTTAAATGCCTGTATCTAAGAATCCCAGAGCCTGATTCAGATTCCCTTTGGAGTATTAGTCAAAAAGGGTTGGCGTCACAAGTGACCAAAAATCACTGAAATCGGGTGAACGCCATCCAAGCTTTGGGCCAACTTGCAAAACTCATTTACCGACCACGTATCTGCTAATTCAACCAAAAAGCGCCATTCCTTGATGTTTTTCAAGGAATCGCATGTTGAACCTAAAAGGGAAATTCCTTGACGTTTACAAGCAATCGTATATTCAACCACAAATTGAGGACTTCTTTTCTCACTCCTGATCTTTTTCTTCTCCTGGAAAGCGCCATTCCTTGATGTTTTGCAAGCAATCTGTTAGTTCTAACAAAAAGCACCGTTTCTAATGCTTTACAAGCAATCGTAAATTCAACGAAGAAGCGCTATCCCTTGATGGTTTGGCAGCATTCTGTTTCGCTGTCTTGGCAGCACACGCGAATTTGTGTAGGCAATATCCTAATATCACCGAATGTATACCCCTAATATCGAGAAACCTTATCAACGTTTTGAGAAAGCGTTACACTCGTACGACTTCATCTTTTCAAAACTCGGAGGAATTTGAATAGAAATTAGGTACAGCTCCTATACGTCTTCTCAGAAACTTTAACATCCTTTTCTCATACAGATGAAACGGCCAAGAAAGACACAGAGCAGAATTTGTAATGTTACTCTCTCTCGCTCTCTTTGAAGAGTGATGCAGGCAAACGAGTTAGTTGTTCTTGTTGCGAATACTAAACCGGATACTCCAATATTAATGAAGTCCTTCAAAGTATAACAGCGCGGCAGGCCTTCAGCAAAATATATGCTTCCGCTGAGATCAAGAATGCATGTTATGTTCGTATAATAAGCGGACCTGTATCCCGTTTATCCGTTCGCTATGTTCAGGAAAATATGTTCAAACATTAGGCTTGACTATTACCTACCAGGGTTATTGACAAAAAGGGTGACCCTAAAAGAAGGCCTGGTGGAAAGTGGACGGTGTAAAGTGGAAAGTGGAAAGTGGAAGGTGGACGCGGACAAGCGTCCACACGGACAAGCGCCCACACGGACAATCGTCCACACGGACAAACATCCACACGGAAAAGCAGCCACACGGACAAACGTCCACACGGAAAAAACACCACACGGAATTTGGGGACGCGGACAAACGTCCACACGGACAATCGTCCACACAGACAAACAGCCACACGGACAAACATCCACACGGAAAAAACGCCACACGGAATTTTATCCAAAGAACCAAGCACCGAACCGGACAAACGTCCACAAACGTGCACAACCATAAGGTTTCAGGGGATTTTGTGTGTCTATCGATCAACCGCGCAGTGATTTTTTTTTTTTCAAATGAAATTTATGCGGAATGGAATTTGGACATGAAAAAGTATAAAAGTTTTGAAAGTGGAGAAGATGCAGCTTGGTCAAGGGATGACTCTTTGAAGCGACTGAACATCACCAGAACGACTTAACGTCATTTCAACTCCATTACAAATAAGTTAAAGCCTATGTAAAGTAGAATCAGGGTAACCTGTATATTTTTCAATCCACGATTTTCACCTTGCGCCCTTCAATTGTGCAATACAAAACGCAATTCTGAAAATGTGGTCAAATTAACCCCCAAAATATATTCGTTTTTCAGCTCCACTCCACAGTGAAATGCCATGCGACGTTTGGCCTTGGTTCCGGTAGCTATGAACGGCTTTTCCACAAACTTTAATCCCATATAATGTGCCACAATAATAAAATATATTGGCCTATTGGTGATGCTATAACTCCAGCCACGCAATGCCGAGTTTCGCGAAGATATATGCGCTTATCATGCAAGAATATTTACAACGTCCTTAAATAAAAAAACTCCTAATCTAGTTTAACCCATTAATAAATTGCGCCTAGTTTTTTGACCGTTTTATGGTCGCCCTTAGCACGCTCACGCACTTTATTAATATTTTAGCCCCTTCCCCTCATGGAAAATAGATTAGCGCTCATTGCTTTGGGGAGGGGTTGGGCTGTTATTTTCCCCGAGATAAAATATGAATTCACTGAAGTGTAAAAACCGATCTAAGATAAAACTTATAAATGATGAAATCATTGGCGTGGTCTGTTTCAGGGAAGGAAATTCGGAAATGCGTATTTCTAATTCGATCGAAATTTCAAGAAATAGACCTTTTCTGCTGACAGTATAAAGAATGGGGGTTATTCGTGGTTTACACTTTTACGTTGATGGAAAATAAAGTATTACGAAATTTTTAATTTTTATTTCGGCGTTTTTTGTTTAAAAATCATTGGCAATGAACTTCATGACCAGCAGCTAAAAAAAATTATGTAAAAAGAAGGCAAAATTTATGTGGGGGCAGAATTTATGAAGGCAAAAATATCTCAGGGGGCCTGACCGACATTAGTTCCTGGGAGCTTCCAGGCTATGTCCAGCCTTGAAAATATGGTATCATGACAACTTTGCAGCTCTGAGTACAGAAAAATGTAAAAATGGTAGTTTTGAATCCGAAAGTGATGTGTGGTGGGTTGGGAGGTTTTTGGTTTTCATTCAGCCGATTTTTTGCAACCTTTCCCATTAATGCCCGAAGTGCCAACCGTTGTTCATCAGCATCTGCGGCGCGACGGTCTGCATTCGCCGATCCCCAGTCAGTCAGTACATGGATGTTAAGCAGCTTGAACGGGAGATTTCTCGGGAATTCCAGATGAGATTTTCTGATTTCCTCAATAATGAAAAGTTGCAGATCAGTTGTTGTTTTGGGCTGAAAAATCACCATTTGAATTTTCCCGACAAGTGGAGTCGCGCGTTATCAAGCCAACTCTGACGACAGAAAAATTATTCTCGGCAACTAGTTTCGATTTCGTCAAAGGAACAAAATAAAAACAAACTCCACGGATGCAATCCTAAAACATCGAAGGGGGCGAAGGTTAGAGAGAATGGAGAAAGAATCACGTCATGGTGTTTGTCTCATGCACCGATTAGCAAAAATGGTTTCTGCGCATTAATTCAATTGTTTATTGTGGGTCACGTGAAGAAATCTATTTAATTCGCCGAAATTTAGAAGGTGTCCGCGAAGGTCTATAACGTTTGCTCACTTTGCATCGGGAAGAACTCAACCTGAATATGCATCGGTCATTTGGGACCTTCACGTTGCTGCTGACTTATGCTCACTTGAGGAAATACAGCGTTGAAGTTCATTTTGTGCCGAAGGAATTTTCTTTTCATCAGCGAACGATTTCTGAGTAAGAATAATTTTAAAACCCCAATATCCATAAATCAACTGAAAGTACGTGTTTCAGCATTCTTTGATATCTCCATCCATTATGTTTTGCAGTGTTCTCCTTTGAGTGCATAGTACTACAATAATGCAATTCCACGTTGATGCACTTTGCTGTTGTTTCAAGGCTTTTTCAGTCCGTCTTCGAATTTTGCTCATTTCATGTTTTTAACTTTCATTTTTGTTCTCTTTCAATTTGCTGCAATTTTTGCACATGAAACGGGGCCAATATCCAATATCTAAATTATTTAATTCAACTAATTTGGTTTTGTTCAGGAACTGGGTTGTGTTTACTTGTGAAAGATACATCTTTGCATTTTTCAGTGTTAAGTTTCGTGTATACTGTTTTCCTGACAACAGCATAAAATTGTTTGCAGGTCGCCCTGAGGCTTGTTGCGCTGAATGAGGGTCAGATCGTTAATATACAGGGTTTCCCAAAAGTCACTTGACAACCCCTATTATTTGCTTGTTTTCAATCTTCTCTTGTGGTGCTATTTCTAGAGATTTAAGGTTCAGATTGGGCAGGCTGCCTGCTGCAGGTGTTATTCACTATAATTGGAACAAACTTCACTCCAAGCTTCCAGAGTTGCTCCAAAACTGCAATGCAGTTTTCTGGAGTTGTCAAGTGACTTTTGGGAAACCCGTAGATTAAAAAGGAAGACACCAAGAATACAACCCTTTGGGACACCATGAGTGACAGCTAGCAGAACAGACACGAAATTCAAAGCTTTAGCTCTTTGAAGATGATTTGGCAAAATAATCAGGAACCCAGGAATACGAAAGAATGTATGAAGTATGTATGAAGAGAATCATCGATACCAAGTGATTTCATCTGAAAGATGAGTAGACTATCTCGTGACTGACAGCATCAAATGCTTTAACATAATCAAGAAATATTGCATCAGTCTGACCTGAAACGCCCAGCTCAGAGGACAAATTTAATAATTAACAAGGCTAGCAAGCAAATTGGGACTCGCTACGTTGACAAAATTGGATATGCATCGCACCTCTCAAGGAAAATTTTCCCAACAACTGCAATGCATGCAATAATCTGACAGGAACCGCGGGTAACCCAGTTTATGGGTTGCGGAACCGCCCTGCTTTTTAGTTACCTTGTCCTTGCCCTTGCAGAACCGCTACCCAAATTTACACCACCACGACCAAAGTTCAGACCGTGGGCTGCAGTTAAAGAACCGCTATTTCGTTGTAAGCAGTTGACCCTTGCGTGCCCATGTCGACTTATCATTTACAGTTCTCATGAGTGGGATATTAAAATTCCCCGCGTTCTCCATCAAGAAATGAATACCTGCTGTAAGACGTGCTCTGTTTCAAGGTTCTGGCTGAGTAATTTCAATGAGTCAACCACGTCATATTAATTCCAGTCCGCAATCAAAGGCTAATAATAGACTTATTACGCTTGGATATGGCCCTACAGGGCCAAACAAAACCGGGATAACTCAGCAAAATGGCGTATGCCTCCGTGCATAACAATTCTCCCGAAACATTTTCTTCCTTTAATGTCCAAAAAGCTCCATTTGGATTTCAGTAACATTCATCGTGGTATGTTCCGGGTTATTTGCTGCTCACTATATTTCAGAACAAACTTATCTAGGGTTTCCAAGAGTTCCCAAGACCTTTTAAACACCCAAATCTGAGTACCAAACTGAATTACACGCACAGAGACCGGAAAATGTGTGGGCGTACGGTAGACTACTCTAGTCTGCGCTTAGTTTACAGGAAACGCTAGAGCCGGCTTTGCGTTTAATACCCCTGATATGACAGCCGGCTCAATTTAAATTTGAAGGGTTCTCTCTTTACGAATATCATAAATAGGAATATTCCGGCGGTCAAACAGAGCTCAATCAGTGCCATCCGCTTAGACGGTTTAAGTTTTCAACGCTTGGCGGACTTGTTTGATTGCTCATTTTACTTCGAAGACACGCCAGGAACTGGTCTGCTTCCATCACAACGTTAGATTCAGCCAAGTAAAATCGCTCGGGGCAAATTCAACAGGAAAAGTGTTATCAAAAATCTCACCACCAGGGCGGCGCTGTTGCAACTTGTCCTCCGGAGCAGACACTGGACGGAATTCTGCACGAGTGCGCCGTGTTGGATTTTTCCCCATATTTCTCGAAAAGTTCCCATCGGATTTCAAATTTTTTGGGAGCACGGGAAAGGGGACAACACTTGCAATTCAAAAGTCGCGATGTTATCTATTCATAAGCATGCGCGCAATAAGTGGAAATAGAAGTTAAATTTTTGCGATTGCGTAAGTTTATCTCGGTGTGATTTTGCGATGATTTTGACTCGGATCTCGAAAACACTGGAATCGGTGAGAATCAAAAGGTCATATGTCCACATTTTGGCCATTTTGAGTTAAGAGCGAAAACATGATCGCCATGCATGCGTGCATAGTTTGCAGTCAAAGCGTCAGATGTCCGACATTCTCAAACTGCTAAAATGGCTGAAATATTCAGTGCAAAATTCTGCTTCGGAATCAAAAGGTCATAAGTCCATGGACATATGACCTTTTGATCACAAAACATTGAAAGTCAAACGGCTGTTGTTTTATCAGATATGCCTGGCCGTCTCTATTTGGCCCGTCCTTGCCTGTCGGTTAATTCCAATCGTAAGAAAACAAAAGCATGGCATCAAAGCCTTACTTCGCCCTCCAAGAAACAAGTACAGGATGCATGAAATAAACCTCTCTGTTAGAAATGCAATTATTTGAAATATACGTTTTCACTCGCAACACCTTCATGAGGTAAAGAGCACAGGAGCATCATATTCGTTAGATTTGGAGTGCGGGTGAAAGAAAAACTTTGAAACTGTGAATGGGGTTGACACCCGGCCACAGGGATGCATTTTTGTCGGTCAATCGGCAAAATAACTATGTGCGGTATAACAAATATTGGAACACTTTGCATATCCGAACTCAATTGGCAGATTTTTTTTCATCTCGGAAGTGGTTTCCACCAATCTGCATTCTGATAACATGAACTGTCTTTTTGGTAAACACAGATCTTTCCTTGCTTTTTAGCATTTGTCTTTTCCAGAAAAAATCGGAGGCATTGATTGTGCCAACCGTATCCTGCACATACATTTTTAAAACCTTCCTCTTGGGACGCCCTGTTAGTTGAGTTTTGGTCCTCTTCATCGGAAATTGTCTCCTTTGACTTGAAGGGGCAATTTTATTGATGTGATCATGATCTGGAAAGCATTTCCATCCTGGAAAGTGCGATTCTTTGACCCGTTCAGGAGTTTGGAATCAAAAGGTCATAAGTCCAGAGGTTTAGTCGGGCCATAACATGGACCCCTTTAACACAATGACCATCAAAATCTGCACGAGAACTGCTGTAGACGTACCAAAGAATGTCCCGAAACGAAATTTCGAGCAAATCAGGCGATCTGAGGTTAGACAGTTTTTTGCATTTTTCTTAAAATTGTGTTTTGTGGACATATGACCTTTTGATTCTCACTGATTCATTAAGTATAAGATGGGGTCCATCGCGGACTTTATTTTACAATTAATCACCTTCACTTCAATAATCGACTTTGGGTTTTTCAGTCAACCTCCAAGAAGCGCCAAAGTCGGCCTCACTTCGAATTTCTTTAAACTTTTTGGTCGCGGTTTTCTGGTCTATTCCAGAACATGGTAGGTAAAACAGAAAAGTGTTAAGCAAAAAAGCAGTGATCAAATGTAGGTACTTGTATTAAGGGAGTAATTATTGTTTATGTGACTGTACTTTGTTTGGCGAAATTAACGCAGGTTCCAATTACTTGAATAACTTCTGCACATTCATCTCTTTTCCATCAACCTCTCAAATGACGTTATGCACATCTATGGGGGAACGGTGGGAAAAACCCTAGTGGGACACATTTCGAAAAGAAATCTACAGTTTCATATTTATTTCATTCATCTTTCGAAAAAAATCACTCAATTTGGATGATTTTGATCTGTGATTTCCCAAGTGGCCCTCAGCAGAAGCCTTGGATCGGCGTAACGCCAAAATGGGTATAGGGTTTCAAAAAATCTGTTTCGTTTTAACTCATGCATATCGAAATGAGTGATACGGACACTGAAATATTTTGCGAAGTATAACTACGTCGTTAATCTACACATGCATATGTGTTTTCCAATTTAACTGATGCTTCCGAAACTTTACTGTCTTTTTTTTTCACTTTTATTATGCAGGCAGTAGAAAATAAAGCGCCAGATTGCAACAAAGCTTTCTAGAGGTGTCAGATTTACTCGTAGATCTGGGTTATAAAGAAGATCTTTAATTTCTCCAGCAATGAATTTTTCTTAAATCCCAACGATCACAATTTCCACATGTACGAGTAAAAGGCAATTGGGGAGTGAAAGGTAGTGAAAGGTAATTGGGGAGAGAAAGGTAGTGAAAGGTAATTGGGGAGTGGAATGTTGTGAAAGGTAGTTGGGGAGTGAAAGGTAGTGAAAGGTAATTGGAAGTGAAATGTAGTGAAAGGTAATTGGGGAGTGAAAGGTAGTGAAAGGTAATTGGGGGTGTAAGGTAGTGAAAGGTAATTTGGGAGTGAAATGTAGTGAAAGGTAATTGGGGAGTGAAAGGTAGTGAAAGGTAATTGGAAGTGAAATGTAGTGAAAGGTAATTGGGGAGTGAAAGGTAGTGAAAGGTAATTGGGGAGTGAAAGGTAGTGAAAGGTAATTGGGGAGTGAAATACAGTGAAAGGTAATTGGGATGTGAAAGGTAGTGAAAGGTAATTCGGGAGTGAAAGGTGTGAAAGGTAATTGGGGAGTGAAAGGTAGTGAAAGGTAATTGACGAGTGAAAGGTAGTGAAAAGTAATTGGGGAGTGAAAGGTAGTGAAAGGTAAATGGGGAGTGAAATGTAGTGTAAGGTAAGTGGGGTGTGAAAGGTAGTGAAGGATAATTGGGGAGTGAAAGGTAGTGAAAGGTAATTCCATGCCACTGCACACGAAATTCGAGAACACTGCGCAAAATGCCT
This sequence comes from Sinentomon sp. SZTP_YWyxl, assembly GCA_030068105.1. NCBI lineage: Eukaryota > Metazoa > Arthropoda > Protura > Sinentomata > Sinentomidae > Sinentomon > Sinentomon sp. SZTP_YWyxl. The sequence continues at coordinate 42,160 of JASGXE010007324.1, read as the reverse complement.
TTCAAATTGAGCATGCTTTTGAGAAATTTCACTGCTGAAGTTTGCGACGTCTGGTTTGATTTAAGGGGCTAAACACAAGAAACACGTCGGTGTTGCATAGCAGTTTGTTTCCAAGGGGTTACAGTTGATGTAATTTTGTTGCATTTTTCCTCCAGCGCGAAAATGTGACTTGTGTCATCTAGAGATTATGTTTCTTTTCACAGATGAAGTGCCTCAACTCAAAGACGTCTCAGGCAGAGTCGTTTGTTTCCACTTCCGACAGGGAAAAACCACGCATTTTGGGTACTCGTAATTAATTAATTAACGCAGTTATTACGTATTTTTGCCTTGGCACTTTTTCGAGTTCACAACCATTATCCTCCCGTTGTTCACATTTAATCAACACATCATTGTGTTGATAAACACACATGGTTTAACGCATTTTCCTCCAGTTTGGATACGTTAGTGCATCTTCTCACTTGCCACTAATTTCCGGCTGTCCGATGCTTTCCCGATTTTTGTGACCATCTATTATCGTTAGGCACACAAGCAAAAAATGGTCAGGGTCAGTTAACATCTTGTTATTGATAGGACGGTCGTTTTGGATAATAGAGAAAACCATGTTACTCTCGATGCCCTGGCTACAACATACTGCAACAAGAATGTTTGAAAGTAAAAATGCTGAAAATGCGAATCAAATTGGGAGAAAATTTCATTCTGCTTGCAATGTTTTCTGCTAACCCTGAGTGCCCATAAATTCCTAATAGAGAGATGTTTCACAGAAAGGTAACCTCATCTTCAAAACACATTATCCTCGGCTGCGAGGCGAATGGCTTTGCTGCACTGCCGGTGACCTCTTGAAACGCACAACCCAAAGGGTGTACCATTTAATTGCCTCTTTCGGAAGGCATCCATCACTATTAGCTGACAGATTATCGACTCATAAGAATCTTAATCTGTAATAAATCATTGGCATGCCGATCATCACGATAAAAAAACTGGCAACATGTTGGCCATGTAGGTACTCTTCTTCTTCTGGGAGTGACTTAAATAGGACCCATTAATCGTCACACCCTTCAGAAGGAATATCTGATAAGGAAGGGGGTCCATTCACCATCGCAATGGCCATCACAGGGCCATAATGTCCAATGCTGTTTCCGGAGCATTTCCCTGGGTAATATTTTCTCAACTTTCTAATGTGGCCTACACGCTGCCGCGGACGAACAGATCCCGATAATAAGGAAATCGGCTTTTCTTGGCCTCTCTTCTCATGCTTCTGCGGGGTATTTGTACAGAATGTCCCCTTTTTAGGTACCGTGAAGCATCCAGTTATGTGAATGCTTGCTGTGATCCATGCACAGCATCATTTTGATGACATTTTTGCTGCCCAAACTTGAAGTTGCCCATTGTTCAGCCGGCGCTGGGCAATGGGTAAAGAAGCGGCTCAGTATCCTGTTGTCCAGGGTTCGATTCTCCCCATGCACGGACAGTTTTTTCAGAAAGGGAAATTTAATATTGCTATGCCTCTTGATAGGTGGTTGCCAAGAAGTTGCGAGAACAGTGCAGCCATACGTGTGACCAAAATTGTGCTGCAGCAAAATGTTCAAATCTCACCTCGGCCTGAATAAAAAGTCTGCGTCAACTACCTGCAGGCTACCGGGCGTCGGGTTGTTGGCCAGATTGTGGCGAAAGAATTGTTCCCATTGGGAAAAAACCAAGGAAAACTGATGAACCCAAAAAAATTAATTTTGGAACGCACTTTGTGTAAAAATACGAACCCTCAACATTTTCCCCAATCATTATTAATTTACAAAAAACTCAAGCATGTGCAAAATTCTGTCGAAGATATTTTTTATTCCCGGACTAACGGTACGCGCTGTCTGTTTCGGACTCTTGACCTCCGTAATACTTTCGCATATAACCCCGTTTATTTTCGCTCTCTTGTGGCAAATAAATGGCCCCATGTGACCCATACACCACCTGTCGACGATATTAGAACGGCACAGATGGCTTATGGGGTGGATTTTGAATTGGATGCAAAACTAACAGGCTATTTCAGCCTCCGTGAAAAGCATGTGAAACCGACAGAGGTCGCGATGCGGATATCAAAAATCGACGAATTCAGAGAAAATCAGACGGATTTTGAACATTCGAACGTCCAGAACAAAAATTTTCAGATCTGATATCAGACATTAGAAATAATGTATCTATCAGATATCAGATATCGGAAACAGACATCAGACAGCAGATATCAGATACCAGACGCAGATATCAGATATACCACTGATACCAGATGCAGATATCATATACCAGATGCCCCAAATCATATACCAGATATCAGATACGAATATCAGACATCTATCGCAGATATCATAGATCCTTCAGATATCAGATATTGTCAGATGCCACACAATTCAAAAAAAAAAAAATCGGCGTATTCACAGATAATGAGACTGATTTTGAGAGCTCCAGAAGTGAAATTTTTGTATATGCATAGATGGAAGAATCGGATCAAAATGATGCCGCTTCTTACCGCAAGAGGCACTATTTATGGGCTCACATTTCTCCGTGATACACAGAGAAAAAGAGAATTCCCGACAAAAATGTTTTGATTGATACGCTTTGAAATCGATGATTTCCAAAAACAATCGAGGTTAGTTCCCGTGGTGCAACTGGTACACAAATAAAAACACCCCTCATGAAACCTCTGTTGAAACCAAAAATCGAAAAGAAGTCCGTTTTCCTGGTATATCGTGTCTGATTATTGAACCCACGATCTTGGTCTTCAGGGCCAAACGGTTTCGTCATCAAGCCATAGAAAGGACTTGTTTTGTACTTGGCCTGAATGTTCAAATTTCAAATTCGCCCGTGAAATTCAGAAATTCGGGATGCGACAATCTGAGAGAACGAGTTATCTACTAAAGTTCGTCGCTCCATGGCGGACAGCAAGCATCATTGCTGACAACAAGCAAGGCAAGAAGCGGATGGCAAGCAGTAGGTTTAGAACAAGAAGTTGGATGTGGTAGTGGGGAGGTAAAGTTTGCCTGGCTTAAATGGAGAAGGGGTGAAAAGACACCGAAAATCACTTCCGGAAACATGGCCCATTCCACATATACAGGGTGTCCCGTAAATCAACCCCCCGAAATATCGGAACCTATTCCCCATGACCGTACAAATCGAACTTAATCAGGGGTGAAAAGTGATCCGACCCCCCATTACTGAGTTATGCCCCCCCAAACCCCCCAAAATGGACCCTTTTGGGGAATTCATGGGGAGGTAAGATTTCATCGCAGAACTTTCAAATTTTCAGGACAGGTTCTATGAAACGAGTACAACAACAAATGTTCAGTGATGAAAAACCGTCCGAGACTCAAGTTCCACGCAGTGCCCCCCAAAAAATCCAAAAAAGCCCAATTTGGGGTTGTTTTGGTGAAAATGAGATATTGAGATTTGGGGTCGTCGCATGAAAGCCATTTTTCGAAGGCAGATTCCCAAAGATACACGGAACAAAAAACGTTCAGTGGAAAAAAGTCTTATGACCCTTCATTTCCACGTAGTTGCCACTTAAAAACCGCTAAAAAGCTTCTCGTTCTCAGGGGGTTACGAATGTCACCATGGTTATATTGTGTATTACCATGGTGACAGTCGTAACCCCCTGAGAACGAGAAGCTTTTTAGCGGTTTTTGAATGGTTACTGCGTGGAAATGAAATGTCGAAGGACTTTTTTCCACTGAACATTATTAAGTTCCGTATATCTTTGGGAATCTGCCTTCGAAAAATGGCTTTCATGCGACGACCCCAAATCTCAATATCTCAGTTTCACCAAAACAACCCCAAATTGGGCTTTTTTGGATTTTTTGGGGGGCACTGCGTGGAACTGGAGTCTCGGACGGTTTTTCATCACTGAACATTTTTTGTTTTACTCATTTCATAGAACCTGTCCTGAAAATTTGAAAGTTCTACGATGAAATCTTACCTCCCCCATGAATTCCCCAAAAAGGGTCCATTTTGGGGGGTTTTGGGGGGCATAACTCAGTAATGGGGGGTCGGATCACTTTTCACCCCTGATTAAGTTCGATTTGTATGGTCCTGGGGAATCTATTCTGAAATTTCGGTGGTTGATTTACGGGACACCCTGTATAGACATGGCATTCGGAACTATTGTTGACCCAAACGGGATGGTCTTTATGATGGTTGTCAAGTGAATGAACCAATAAAAAAAAAATAAACGCTCTTCAAATAAACGGCCGTATTCCCCATTGCAACTCACCCTCTCTGAAGGGAGCTATCAAATTTGACCCAAGTTGGGTCAAATTTGACCCAACCGCTGGATCAGATATGAGCCAGAAGAAAGAGGGTCAAATTAACCCAGTGATGTTGGGTCATGGGTTTTATCTCATTTTTGGGTCAAGTTTTTGTGGAAATTTTGCGTTAAAATCACTCCAAACGGGATAACTTCCGTCTTCCAATTTGGTGCTTTTTAACGACAATCCAGTTCAAACAAACCACAAACCTCGATTCCAATGACAAAATTCATCTTAGTTTAACATCAAGATTTCCTCAGATCCCAAGTCTCAATGAGACCGAGGTAATATTGGAGATCTCATTCATCAAAATGAGATTCCAGCTGATAAAATCGGGAAACTCCAATCCAAAATTCAACCTCAAAAAGCTTAAGAAGTTGCTGGAGTAAAGCATGGCATGTGAAAAACTTTCGAATTTTTTTTTTGTTGATGTAATCTTTCGAAATTAGCGTCGAAACTGTAACCTCAAAATCCTTCGTTTACAAAACGATGAGTGCCTTATAAAACACCCGCGGCAAGCATTGTCCTGAAGCGCGTTACGCTGCGGAAAAATGGTTTACAACGCAAGTAGGACAGTGCGCGAATGCACAGAAACACCAAAAGACCGCGGAAATATTATGTGATGACGATTATTTCGACTGAGTTTTCAGATCTGACACGTGGTTCCATCTACGTCTCTTTCTAGAACACTTGACCCAACGTTTTGACTCATCTTTGGGTCAAATTTTTGAACCATTTTTGGGTAAAAAATTCATGCGTGTTGACAGACCGCAAAATGCCGCGCATTTGACACCACTGCATACAAAATGAAGATTTGCAGATTGCTAACCATGCATTTTCATGTGTCAGTGAGCGAAAAAATTCAGAAGAACTTCAATTTTTTCAATCGAAAAATCACCCAACTTTTGGTTAATTTGACTCCAACGAATGTGTCAATTTTTGATATGATTTTCATTTCAATTTTCAATGTGTCAATTTTTGATGTGCCAATTCAATGTACCTATAGATTTGTGTTGCGAAAATTTCATTACCATGCAAATGCTTATTCTTCTTTTTCCATTGTTGCATTTAAGATGCATCTGTTGAATTGGCTATTGAGATGCAATGGGGAATACGGATGAGAATGGGCAAAAAGGATGAAAGATTTTAGCTGGTTTATTCCATGAGATTTGAATTTTTCAAAATTTTGCCAGCGAATCGTAAGGTTTAGGTATGCCTAGTTCAAGGCCTGGATAGAAATTCAAACAACAATGTAAATGCAACTTTTTGAGGAAAGGGAGGAAACCGAATTTTTGCGCGATAGAATGAAAAATTCGCAACGGCTGGAAGAGGGGACGGCATAGGCAAATAATTGCCTCGCTCTGCACCTTCCCACCGAAAATCGATCAAATTTATACGGATTGCGTATGCGGTAATTCCTTTCCTTTTCCGTATATTTTTTAAATTAATTTTAGGTAGGTACTCCACATTGAACATAGGCGTAGGATGTGGGGGGCAAGGTACATCTCAGCCCTCATGAAAATCACTCATTTTGCGCCCTCTAACTATGAATCAATTGACCTATTGCCAATGTGTTTCCGCATCTCCAACATGCCCCCAGCTTTTCAAAGACCCCGCAATCCTATAACCTGAAATTATCAACTAAAACTACCCTCTTCCTGTGTCTCACCGATGATGGCTTTCATGGAATTTCGATCTCTGACCATACCGAAATTAATCTCAAAGAGCGGAAATGTGAAAAATGATATGCGGCGATATGTTGTTTGTCGAAAATCCAATTATGACCGAAAGCCGCATGAGTTTTATCCTGAATGGAAAATTCCGTTTGGGAGGATCAACCTTTGTGTGGGTGGAGGGTTTCGCTTGGCGGGCTTCGCTGTGATGCGCGGTTGCATCGGATGATGGCCTGCGTCAGGGGGAACGGTGAAATTTGCGGGGGTGTGCTTCACAAATGCGGCTCGTGAAGCCTTGCGCCGAATCACCTTGGGTTGAATCCCTATACGATCACTGACTAAAGCATCGAATTTTTATTTTTTTCATATCCACAGTGTGTTCGAAAAATCAGTTACCAGAACTCAAACTTTGCAATTACCTGTCACATTTGGTGCAACCAACTTGTCGGACGTGATTTACGTTTTGCCTTCCCTTTTTTTCTCAATCAAAGCTAGCCAAACCTGACCTAACACCCTACCCTTATTGCATTTTTTTCCAATCCACTTACGCATGCGCGTCTCTGATTGGTTGTTGGGAATTCCAGCCAATTTCAACATCCAATTTTCAAAACCTAACTTACCAAACCTAACCTGACCTAACCTAACATAACCTGACCTAACCTAACCCTATTGCGACCCTGGAAAGAGTTGCAAAGCGGTGGCAAACACGCCAAAAGGCAAAAAGCGGTGGCAAGGCAAAAATCCCAAAATTGACGACGTCACAATTTCAGACGACGGGATTGGCTGTTGCGAGCTACTGGTCCGCGGAAGTGGATTGGAAAAAAAAATTATGCATCCTTATTGCCTTCTGCTTGTTGTCAGCCTACTAGTTGGTGTCCGCCGAATGCTTATTGTCCGCATATTGCATGATATCCACCTGTTAGGCCCGGAAAACGTCTCCGAAGTTCGCTTATCTATATGTGTGTTGCTGATTAGAAAGTTTAACCATTTGTTCCTTCCGCTGTCCGCGAGAGAGTTCAGAACTGTTCGCCAAGAAATCTAGGCGTTTTTTTCGCTTTCGCCGTTTTTTTTCGTTTGCTTTCGCCGTTTTTTCGGCGTTTTTTTTTCGTTTTCGCCAAGAAATCTGGCGAAATTGGTAATTTCGATTTTGTTTTTATTTTTCATTCCCCTTTCGCTCTTGCCACGTGTGGGTCAACATTGTTGGTTCCTCGTGGATGGGGGTGCCTATGTCAAAGGCCAGCCCCCTGGTGATGTTAAACCTCCTTGTTTGCAGTCCAAGCCGAATTGTATGTCAGCGGCGAGAAAATTAATTGTACCACATATGGTGGCTTTTCTATCTCGAATTTTCGGGAAAATCTCAATCCCATCAAAATTGGCATTGCAGCAATGATTTGACGCATATTCCCGTGTAACAAAATCCGAATTCTTGATTCTGAAATCAACACAACTCTCCCAGTTTTCTTTGAAAGATCGAAAAACAGGCATGCACTTATGGCACAAGTAATTTTCTCGCTACTGTACAAGTCTGCAGTATGTCATTATAGCAATGGCAGCTTTAAGATTTGGTTGTTTCAGCATGGAACCCAGGTGGTTTCGGTACCAGGGTATAGCTGCGGCGGAATTAATGTACCTATCTATAAATGTAAAACATTGCGACTGTCCAGATTTTAATAAAAATCGATGCTGTAGAAATTAAAGATTCTCTTCAATAAGCGAGGTCAAAACCTGACGCCTGAAGAAAGCCTTGTTGCAATCGGACGCTTTAATTTCTACCGCCTCATAAGAGTAAAAAGAAAGAAAAAAAGTTCCGAAGCAACAGTTAAAGGGAAAACAGATCTGCCGTTACTATACACGCGATACCTCCGGCCAGGGGGTGCCCTCGGAAAAAGGCCAAGGAGGTAGCCTCCGTCGAAGGCCAGGGGTAACTCCACCTTTCCCCCCATGAGCATCCCTGCTACCGACATAGACTTTCAGAAATATTGAAAGGTGGGTATTCTTTTGGGATATGGCGCCTTTTCGAAAAGAAAGACCACCAAGGCGGTGCGAACGACAAGAAAAAAGCTCCGAATTTCGTGGCACGAATCAAAAGAATTCCATATGCGATTGATCAAAAGATTTCTGATAATTAGATCCATTATATTTTAGTGAGAAATCTGTGGAGAATTGGTGAAATCTGTTCAGAGTTCAAAGAAACAAAACGAACTCAAACGTTATTGAGCAGAGAGAGCGACCATATAGGTGAAGGGCCACGCTCCCAAAAAGCCGCAAAAAGTTGGCAAAAGTCCGATGGGAAAAGGTATATTCGTATACTGCGAACGAAATTAAGTTTCAAATGAGTACACGTGGGAAAAGTTTTCAAAGCTAAACGACTCTCCGTTTCTCCTACGCACTAAAAGTAGCAAAATTGCCAGGGGCACAAACTTCGCTGCGGGGGAAAGTAGCGAAAAAAAGTCGTGGAATCGGAGTGCAAAAGGCAATCGACGAACAAACAGTGAGACGGCGATCGGTTACCCGACGCTTCCCGAAGGTTCCCCGACGGCCATCACAGCATCAAACCGGACTCATCTGAACAACTCGACGATCGACTGACTGCCTTCTCGATCAGTTCACCTTTCAAAGTTTAGCCTTTCAAGTAATTGATTTCTATTTGTAACGGAGTGGATACGCGACCTCTCAAAGGAAAGTCGACCTTATTCATACCAGGCGCTGCCCCAGGGAGGATGCAAGACAAACGTGGACGTGGAGGTTGAGCCGGGGAGTGCAATTCCGGGAAGAGGGATGTGAAAGGGCGCGTGGAGGGGACATGAGGGGGTGTTGAAGTTGAAATGTGGAGTGGATACAGAAGCGATTCTGGGGGCAGTGGATGGGGGGACGAAATGGTGGACAAAAATGTGGACGTGAGGTCGCGTGGAAAGGCACGGAAGGGTGCGTGAAGGGTGACTCGAAAGGGATGTGGAAGGGATAGGTATTGTGAAGTACGGTGTACGCAGGGGCGCAAGGAGAGCTGGGACGCAAAAGGGCAACTTTCAAATATGTTTTCTTCTGAAGGGCCACTTTTAATAACCCCAGGCAATGCAACCCGAGACAGACTGCATCGAAATTAGCCAATAGAGAGCTGCGCGTGCGCAAACGTCCCAGGTGACTTTCCACCGCCAAGGACCTCAAGTCAACTCCTTAAGGTAAAGTAGCAATTTCTCTTTGAGAGCAAATTTGGCAGAAGGGGAGTTCATTGCTTCTCGTGATTGCTTTGTAAATAATCTCACATTTAATGGACAAATGAATACATTAATTTAATTGCACGGTTGCATTCAGACTTTCGAACAGCACGCAGTCTTTAAGGAGAGAAAGTTGACAAAACGGATATACGAGAAGTCGTGCGGGAATTGTTGGACCAGTGGAATATGTTCGGGCTCTGCAACGCTTTTATATAGACGAAAAAGGATATGGCAATCTGCATTTTTTTCGTTCACTAACTCCTACGGACCGGGCAGATAAATATTAATGCCAAACGAGAACTGATGAATCTTTAACCATGGAGCAGAGAAAGGTACGCGATCATTAGCTCTGCTTTTAGCAATACCGCACAAACCACCTGGGACGCAACTCGCAAGCAAGCAGGCAGCGTGCGACTGCAGGCTCCAGTTACCGACTGGTATTGTCATAGGGACTTCCGACCTTCTATCCTCATAGCATCACTACAACAAGCTTGGATCTCACGAGTTTTAAAAAGAGACATCGGGATGTACTCAATCTTGTGTAGAGTCATCCAGGAAGCCTATATTTAAGAAATGCATGCCGTTTTGGGCACTTTTCCATCTAACCACAAAGTTATGGCCCCCCAATAACGGGGAAAAACAAAAACACAAAGAAAAAAAGGTCAAGTTATGTTAGATAGGTCACGTTAGAGTATGCTAGGTAGGTTAGACAGGATAGGTTTATTTTTCACTATTTCGTCACGCGATAAATCGGTCAGTAGGCATTTCTTAAATGCGCATCCCGGAGTGGAATTCCTCCCAGGGCGAGTTTTTGAAAAAACCCCTGAATATCACTCTCTTGCAGGGTCGGCTCCATGTCACCTGAAGTTGTAAATTCGAGAGAGATATAGCTAAGTTTTCCTTTGTGTTCCGAGAAATAGCGGACTGGAATTCACTCCCAGCCTCTCTTCTGTCCCAACCTTTAAGTAGAATCATCAATTCTATAAGGCGCAGCTGCTGTCTTTGTTCTAAATTGAGTTTCTGGCCAAATTTGATTGGACCTGAAAATTTTAGAGTAGATATTCTGTTTTCCTCCATAGGAGTTTGAAAATTAATTCTTCGGATTTGGTCTTGCTCTTGTCTTTGTAATTTGTCTGCCCTATTTCTCGTGCCTGTTTTTTTCCGATTATTGACGTTTCTTCTTGTTTTTTTTTTGTGCAAAAGTGTTGTTGTTATGTATGATAGCGGGGAAACCCCCACAAAATACAGTGATTCAATCAATCGATCAAATCCGAGGGAATTGTTACTGCCCCACTTTGGAATTTATTTTAACAGGCAATAGGCAATAGATGGGCAAAGACAAAAGCGTCGAGCCCATATAAGTCGTGTTATAATCTGTTTGCTAATGCCTTCTGAGCATGCTGTGAAATATGTAGGTATAGATGCAGCCTTTAAAGGCAACTGATATTTCTCGTAAATTGTTTCTTCCCTTGTGCAATTAAAACTAAGGAGGTGACTCCAAAATAAAAATTCAATTCAATTCCTTTTCCATTCAATTCCACAGACACAATTCCACTTTTCCACTGAATAACAGGCCATGCATCTCAGACTTGCATCAGTTACGCGGATGAAAATGATTTTTTTTTGATTTTGCAAAGTAATTGTTGGACGGATTTTGTCCTCTTATCATATTTTGCTCCTCACACTTGATATTTTGTGGTTTTTTCTTAGCACGCAATTTCTTTTGTGGATTAATGAGACGATGTTCTTGTCACGTTTAGGGGCGTCAGCTTGAAGGACGCTTCCTTGGTTCTTCAATCTTGGTAATTTTATGCTGCTTATGCAGACCGAAAACGATACAAATGCATTCATTCATTGCAGTCAAAGCGTTTTGTTGCTGTGAAACAATATTGCCGCTGAAATATGGAGAGTAGCGGCGAAATTAGTGTCTCCTACACATGTGATTTTCGCATTTAACTTGTTGCCTCCGAAACTTTTTTATTTCTTTTTACTCTTACACATGCGGTAGAAATTAAAGCACCAGATTTCAACTGCGTATAAGCTTTCTGGTGGTTTCAACTTTCTTGTTTTAACTTTCTGGAGCTGTCAGATTTTGACCTCGGTTACTCTTGTCCGTGTAACACCTCCAACGACTTCCGAACAACCTGGCAAGCTCCTACTCCTCATTCCACTTGAAGATATGAGCTAAGAATGCTCCCAAGTGTGCTCAGAGTGAATTCAGAATTCTTTCAACAATGAAAACTCGGTCGAAAACTTCATTCTCGGCATAGAAATTAAAGTTTTTCTGTGTATTTAAATGGAAGAATGTGAAGCATTCTCAGCCCATATCTTCAAGTAGAATGAGCTGTATAAAGAAAAAAAGATACGCTTTGCATTGTGGAAACTGTTACACGAACTATTGGTAGGTATGCATTATAAATTATTATGATATTGAAAATTTGTGAACTTGCAGAAAACACTGCAAGTTTGCATGGACAAAAAGTGAAAATGTGGTTGAGTCAAACATGCAACACGGAGAAGCTGCAGCAGCGTACGCGTCTGCTCTTTGTCCTTGGTCCTTTTGTTTGTTCCAAGCCCTTCAAGAAAAGGCTCTTCATACATCAGAGAGTAGCATGCAAGGAACGACGCTAATATTCCTAACGAGTCAAACGAAGTGAATGCCGTCGCTAGTTCTGCTCGGTTCTCACTGGTAGCCGACACGTCTCAGCTCCAAACTCTTAAAATGTTTGTGAGTAAGCTGAGTGCACATCATGTAATTTCCCCACGTGTCGGCTGCCAGAATTTTTTTTCCTGAACGGATTGTCGCAGTGAAATTTTACACATGCACAATGCAAATTCTATAGGAAGTGCGTTTGATCCATGCATTTTCATTTGTTGAGCGGTTGTCACACCGAAGACTTCCACATTTGCATTTACGGGTAAACCAATGCTTTTTCATCTGTCTAGCCTTGTCTACCCCTGTTTACCCTTTTTGCAGTAAGTGATCAATTTCAGTAGAACTTGCTCTCAGGCTCGGTGACAATGTAAAATTTTATCTTTATCACACGCAAGGTTTTCAAATATACAGCTTCATCAATTTCAAGATATAAGCTCTCAGAGATCTTCACCTCCGCTGCCATATTCACATTATTTCATTTGGCGCCATATTCCACATCATATTCTGAATCATATTCCGCGTTATATCCGCGTTATATTCCACGTCATATTCCGCGTAATATTCCGCGTCATATTCACTTGGCGTCAATTCCGCGTCACATTCCGCGAAAATTTAGAAGTCCAGCTACATGAGCTAGTCTACTACATCCGTGACAAGTTTCTTGAAAAGCGTAATTTCGCATAATGTGTGAAACCTTCTCGCACTTTTCAAATCGTGTAAACACATCTGCATGCATACTGCGGTATTCCAGAATTTCACGCATGCAGAGAAATGGCAGGATGTAAAACCAACTGAACAAGATAGATCTTTATAAATATCATATTTTCAGCTGGAAAGAAGAACATCTGGGATGGATATATGGATTTTGGTTTGATAAATTCTTAGCGTATAATACGCACTTCCTCTTGAAAAAGACTCAGTTTTGGGAACAACAACGACAGTGTGGGCAAGTAAGTTGAAATATCAAACACCGCTTGACTAATTGCACATGAAATTTTAACAAATTCTAAACTAATTCAGGAATGGATCGTTAATCGTATTCCAAAATCGTATACAGGAATGGATCGTATAATCGTTTTCTATAATCGTATTCAGGAATGGATCACTTCAGGTAACAACTAAGTCACAAACAGTCAAGTTGGGCGTTACTGTTCGCAAGTGTAGCTGGGTCACTTGTCCCGTTTCAAAATACATCAAATGTACACGGGTAGGCTGAGATTTTAAGATCATCTGAACTGAAACCACAGATCAGTAATGCTCCGGTTATCATTTTAAGAGAAGATCTATCCTTTCAGGTGCGATGAAGATGCTGGGAAATGGGTTTGCGAAACAGATTTCGTGGCCGGAACCAGAACTGATTTGACGGTTACAGCTCTTACGAGCTGCCTCTCACAACTTGTAATTACAAACGTTTTGCCGAATCTGTCAATTTAGCGAATTTCGCGAATCCGAAAGGAGGTAGGATTTCAGGATTTTTCACACAATACCTTACCATCTGCATGTGCTCTTCATGCCGACCCACATAATGGGACGGCTTGAAGGGAAAACAAGTTTATAATTTGAGTGTGATATTACCATACGCACGGCCTTTTGGCAAGCTTCTTTTTCTTTCATTGTTGCAAAATCCATGAAAGGAATAAATAGTTCTCAACTGCGTTTCCAAGGGTTTGCACTCACACTCAGCTTTGACCTAAGCGCCATTTCAGTAGATGGACGGCACCCTTCGCAACATCCGAAAACTTATAGCGTCCTGCGTAGAAACGTAGCTTTCGCAACACGAATATGAGCACAATAAAATTGGCCAATGAGTTGATCTTTCATATGAGTGTCAGTGGGGAATATGCGGCCGATGGCCCCCCATGACAACTCGCCTTGTCAGTTGGTCACCAGAAATCTGGGAAATCTCGCGATTCTACTTGCATCGACTAAGAATTAGGGATGTCTTTTACTGTTAACTTATGGTGACTGCTACGGTGGTCCAAAAATCAAGAACACGTTTCCTTTTCACAAAAGGCTCGCCGAGAACAGCAGAACGTTCTTTGACTGAACACAGTTAAACTCAGGATAAATATTGATGATTATCATTGTTTAAACATAACAGTGCAGACAAAGCACCCTGTAGCGCACAGTTGTAGGTGGTTATACACCCTCATTATATGCTTTATATTCGGTTATTACTTGTTTTATATAGAAATTGGTAGAAATATAGTAACGGCATAATGTTTATGTTGTGGTATGGAAGCCGCAAAGGTTTACCTTTAGCCTGTACAGCTGGATGAGTGTGGAGAAATACGTGAGTGGAAAGTATGATGAGTTTAAAATCTGAAAAGGGAAATAAAGTTTGTTCTGTTGAGAGATAGACCCGCTTTGAACGATCTAGCAAGATAACTAGGGAAATTAGATAGGTACTTTTGATATGGACGCTATTGTTTTTGAGCATTATGTGATGAAATACGAGGTATTTTCGACTGTCAGACAGACGCGAGAGCAGTTGTTGGATTCGCAAAAGCGAATTCTTGATCATAATTTTTATGATTTGAAATTAAACGGAAAAACTCAGTTCATTGTTGACTCAGGCCGGGAAGGTCATGTTCCTGAAATCGCAAAAATGGGGGCTGAGATAATGGGTTTGCGGTTGGCGCTTGTAAAGTGAAAATTGGTTAGGGCAGGTCAGGGTTGACCTTGCACTGCAAGGAAATGCGACCTCTCCAAAAGGGGTGAAATTTGTAGCAGACCGCAATGCTTGTTAAAGTTGCCATTCTGGATCAGAAATGAAGGAGCACCTTGCATAATCCAATACTTTGACCACAATCGGATTCTCGTTGCTGAATTGAAATCGGCGTTGCATCAAAAATCCATTCTACCTGGTCGTGTTTCACTGCTTCTCATCATCAGCGAAGATTTTTGATCGTCAATCGACACTTTTCAGTTGGATAGATGCTCCTAAAAATATTTTCATGACGGATGGCGGTTCAGACACGACTTGGAATCAAATCCAAATTTAAACATGCGCTGCTATGGGAAATAGGTAAAAGTAACGTTCGGTTTGCCTTGTTAGCGGGAGAAGCGTTCGCCTTCAGCCTTGTTCGATGCTACGCTGAGGCAACGTCTGTGAAACGTTTTGTAGAAAGACGCAACGGATCTTTACACCAAATCGACAACAAGCCGCGCGTCGACAAAGAAAACAGTAGACATGATTGACTAATTTCTGCGTCCAGAAAATCACATCACAGGCATTTATGGGAGAAGATGATTTTATTTGCATTAATGCTAGTTAATGCTTCCATTAACTAGCATTAATGCAAATGCTTTGCCTGTTAATGTCAACACTTTTCATCAGAATCTGCGCAATAGTGAAGGCCAACTGCTCATAATGTCATCAAAATTGACCGAGAGAAGCTGCGAGGAAACAAAACTATAGAGTTTGCGAGTTTGATTTTTGGTTGTGGCACCGAATATAGAGGTTGCATAACTTGCAAACATTCCGCTGGTCGACTGTTAAAACCAGCCACAAACCTACTGACAAAAACTTTATTTGGCCGCAACTGAACAAACATGTGTGATCGGAACCTGTGAAAAGTTAGACGGAGCGAGCCCAAGCTCAATGTGTAAAAAGCGATCATGAAAAGGCATTGGCGCGATCAAAACCTGTTGACGTCAACCAAAACGCCACTGAATAAAGAACATTGCGACAATAATTGAAATCTATACGAAAACGGCCTGATTTCTTCTGGTAGAAGCTTCTACTGGTGTAGAAGTTGACGATCAAAACGTTTGAACAGGAAGGCGAAGCGGGCCTAGCCGTAATGTGTAAACCTTCGGCCGTATGCACCAAAGCCTGCCAAAGCCATTAACCCGAACCCTAACCTTATGGGGTTAATGGCTTCGGTGCATACGGCCGAATGTGATAAATTGAACATAAACCCTCCGGACGTTAACGAAAAATCCGGTATTGAATAAATCCGCACAAAAATAAGTTGAAAAAATCCGACGAAGAAACCTGGACGAAAAATCTGTTAAAGAAATCCGTTGAAGAGATCCGTACGAAATATCCCTTGACGATACCCGCGCAAAAATCCGTTGAAGAAATCCGATGCAGAAATCCGTTGAAGAAAAACATTGAGCGTTCAAAAAAAACTGATGAGGCGAGGCAGCGACTATATTTTCTTTCGTTAATGCAAATATTGACCGTCTAAACTGTGGCAATATCCTTCAAAACCAAGAACGCCGGTTTCATGCGTAAATTTAACAGCACAGACGCATCACAATCTCTGCAAAATCTAAGGCAAAGAGATCTGGCAATACATCAGTAAAAAACGCTGTGAGAAGCAGAGAAATAATGTCCTGCATAAACAACCTCAGTCATACTCGTTTACATCCAACCGCGCATATCCTGGCAGCAAGACAATGGATAATCGCACAGTATACACAGCGGAAAACAAGGTCTGAACGGAACAAGGGTTGAAATTCATTTAAATTGCATTACCTTAAACGGCAGTGCAGGGTAGGGCATCTCAGACCCGCGCCAGTTTTGTTTTTGGAGCCTAATACCCTCGCCCTTAGTACGCTTAGTTACACTCTAGATCACGTACTGAAAAATTATCTTAAAATAAGACAGCAGGTATCTGAAACACTGCTGTAATCTCTTAGTTTAAGACAAGAACGAATTATTAAGATAAAAAAGCGTCTGAAAATATTTAAGATAGGTGGAAATGTTTAATCCTGTCTTAAAATTCTGTCTTAATTTGGATGTGAAATCTTAAATTAAGATAATTCATGCGAATTTAAGATTTTCAGACAGTTTTCGCCTTGTTTGCACCGTCTAAATTTAAGACAGTTTGCGCTGTCTTAATTTAAGGCAACTGCTTGCTATATCTTAATTTAAGACAGCAATGTGCCGTCTTAAATTATCGAAAGTGCGGGCGAAAATGTAAGAAAACAGAAAATTGGAAATGATATGAGGAAACATAACAGTTGTATTCAATGAAAAATCACATTTAAGAATTTACTGTTAAAAGCAAATTTCTCCTAATTTCCATCCTGGCCTTTGACCAACACCAAAATTTCCCATCACTCAACGTTTTCTGTTCTGAAAAAATTTGAGATGTTAAATAGGCCATCCTTAATTTCAGATTCAGTGTTATAGTCTTAATGTGTAATGACTGTTACTCTTGAATCTTTAATATATGAGCTGTTCAATAATTGTTCCTGTTCATGTAACTGTGATGTCAATTGTATCTGTAAGTGAGTGCAAGAATTCAGTCAACTTCGTGGTTGGCTGAACCTTTTTTCATTCTTGTCTGAAAAACGTGAGTTAATTTGTGACAATCCACATCTGTATTTCAGGATCAAATATAGGTACCTTTCCGTCATAAAGTGCATCTGAATCCAGAATTTAAGATGCACTGTATCTTAAATTAAGTTAAAGACAGTTTGCTATCTGAATTCCTCTCTGAATTTCAGACAGTAAGATACCTTTCTATCTTAAAATGTGTCTGAAATTCAGTCCTAACTGAATGTAAGTCATGGAGGGGTATCTGAAAATGTCCCCCAAATGTCTGAAATTAAGTCATATCTTAAAGTAAGTCATGGGGGGTTATCTGAAAAGTGTCCCCCCTCTTAAATGGGCGAAAAGTGACTTACTTTAAGACATTTTGAATTAGAGTGTAATAATGCAAGCTGTTGCGCAAAATTGTTTATGATCCCCTTGACTTTTCGCTGTTTTTATCCCAGGACCGATTATACTGCCAGGCTTTATATAGGAAAGGGAGAACGGCGTTTACGGCCTTGTTGGCTTAGTACTACGTGTGCAGCTAAGCCTTACCTCCCATAAGGATGGGCAAACCCAATTCATCCTTGCAAGGCTAAACAGGAAATTAGGATTTAAACCACAGCAATAGAGATCCATGGCTCAGTCATACATATTCTATAACTTTTATACCGCGAAGGTGCATGCTTCTGTACCAGAAGCGTTGCTGTGCCAATCCGGAAGTGAGGACAACGTTTGCCAATGCTAATGAAATGATAAAGTGCAAATTTCAGTGCGGATTTCTGGTATCAGTGCGCGTGATTGTAAATACCAGGTAAATACCATGTAACTGTATGAGCAGTCATCGCATTCGACTTTGGCTGTTGGTCATTCCTGTTTCATGTATCCCATGAAACCTCCGCTGCCAAGATAATGGGCTGCTTATGGCGAGATGATCATTTGGGTACATATACCCACGACTCATGCAGGAATATGGGGCCAAGTAAAACCGGAAAACAACCCCCTGCTGCGGGCCTCTTTTACAAACAAGTCCCGCCCCATGGGTTATGAAAAACCCGCATTGAAAACAAAGTATACCGGAAACGCTATCCAACCATCGATGAAGCAGAACATCCAAATTCTGTTTTAGGTTCCAAATATAGCACTTGCAAAAGGTGCACCGTAAGCTTCAGGACCATAGGACGATCTTGCTTTAACCGCCGGCCATTTTGAAAGAAGCGACCATTTTCATCTCTCCCCCAACAGAGACCTTGAATTGGGCTTCATGGACAATTCACCAATTGAGACAGTTTGCTTTGATTACGTGGGAATTGGTTGCAACACCGTTTGCCAATGCAGTGAATCCCTTAAATGGGAAAACGGAAATCTAACCAAAAAGAACTTGATCTTTACACAGGAGTTCCGGGGTCTGATGGAAAATCACGGTCATTGGCGCCAGCAGCATAAAAAATTTGGACTGTTCATCTAAAAACGACGTTTGCATGACGTTATGCATTGGATCGCGGGACAGGGATAGAACGGACTGAGGCAGAAGTGGACTGAGGCAGGGTTTTGGAGGGAGTTTTGACATGAAGACAGGTAGGTTTTACCTGCCCTATACCATCCCAACTTAACCTAACCTGCCCTGACCTAACCTAGAACCCGGAGAAATGGAAAAAATCCGCCTCAGAAATTGAAAAATTGTGCTCAGTCCACCTCTGCCTCAGTCTGTCCTATCCCTGCCACCGTACCCCATACATAAACACCTTTTCTTGCGCAAGTTCTGCCTGCGGCAAAAAAACAAGCGAGTGTTGAAAACACTCCTCCCACATCAGTCGAATTTTTTCCTCTCGCCCAAACTCACAATCAATCAAATTTCCACGCTAATAGTATTGCATTTTTTAACCCGCAGTAATGAAAAATTGTTATCTTTGAATCGCTTCTGCCGGGCAACTGGCCATCCCCCGGCATGTTTGCCTAAAAATTTCCTGCGTGATGCAAGGTTGTTTGTTCCAGAATCCAGCCCCGGTATTTACCGGGTTAAAATGCAGCAGAGCGAGAGAGAGCGAGGCAAACTTAAAATGACGCTTCTGGCTCGAATGAAAACCGTTACAGCATTGGCGCCCTTTTGTTTCGCACCCATCCGTCGCTTTTATGGTTAAACACTTCGGTTGAACCAAGGTGGGGCACGCCCTACAAGAATTAAACAAAACGACAGCCGACATGCCCCCTACCCCCAAGCCTCACCCCCTATTTGGGCCTAATTTTCATTAAAAGCGAGTCAAAGCACCCTTTAGGCAGATATCAATTCACCGTTTTTGTTCCGGGATGATATTGTCGGGTGGGGGTGATATTGTATAGGCAGGGGTGGGTAAAAGCGTGCAACGCCGCACACTCTTGCACGTAGACTTTCAATATTGTTTAGAGAGAATTTTCGGCCAAAATTAAAACCTGTGGTAGCAGCGACGACGGGGCGGAAATTCAAAAGGATCAAACCTAAATTCGATGAAGAATTCCGGGAAGATTTAGGCTTTAAGCCCATTAGGTACCGACCCTCCCCTGAAACGCACCACTTTTGAAACGAGGGTGGCGTATTCAATGTGGAAAATTCATCAGGAGAAGGGGAACTTGCTAACAGGAAAACGCGGAAGCCATAATGAATACGAGTTATTCAAAAACTAAAATCTGTCAGTGGATATAATAAAAGATTCACAAAATGCAAATACAGAGAGATCCAAAGGTAGCGGGCCACAGGAATCAAATCTTACAAAGTCCAAAACACTTCGATTTTTCGGAAGAGAAATCCGCCAACAATTTTTTTTCGAACGAAAGGCACAACCTGGTTCTAAAAAAGCCATTTTGCTGCAATAGTGCGATGTAATTACCTGATTACCTGTTTAAGTTGACTCTCCCTCCTTCTACAGACCATCTGCAAAAGAGACCCACTGGTCCGTCGTTCAAAAACCCGCCCACAACACTCTTACGGATGTCAGCTCACATGCACCAATACCGACAAGGCAATTGAAACGAATTTCCTGCTCTCAACTGTTTCCTGTCTTGCAAGAGCAACTTTCCATTTTATGATTTTGTCTAAAAATCGCAGTGTGAAAGAGCAACACAACTTACCATTTTCAGACTTTACCATTTCCGGTCTCAACTTGTTCCGTAGTGTGCAAGAGCAACTTGTCATTCTCTTATTTTACCGATACTGTTTCGTTGCTTTCAAGAGCAACTTACCTTTGCATGACTTTATCATTTCTTTTTCCAAATGTTTCGTAGTCATTTCCGTTCTCACCTCTTCCGAGCGCGAAGAGCAACTTGCCAGTGTCTCATTTTGCCATTTCAAGTCTCCGCATTTTCGTTGCAATGATAACATCTCAATATTGTCTGATTTTGGCATTTCCAGATCCAAATGTTGATCTGTTGAACTTCCTTTGGGACTGACTATTTTTGCACCTGCCATATCACATTGGGGGATTACAGTGTTTCCCTCTTTGTCTCATATCACATTGTGGGATTTCGGTGTTTCCCTCTTCCATTTTGTCGCACAGGCAGATGCATGGTACGTGTTCATATAAAGCAACATTCTTGCAGACCTTAAATTTATGCTTTTCATTATGGCGCCGTGGTTTTCACATGAGCAGCAACTGCGTTTTTCTAAACAAAAATTGGGGAGCAACTTGCTCCCCAATTTCGCTGAAGGAAGGACTCACTTGCATGTTCCACTGCCTATAAAACGGCTCATCATTCAAGTAAAATCGCAAAAGAACTCTGCAATTGAAAATTATTTGAGTTCCCTCAATGCAGAAGACCGGTGGGTTTGAAAAATGGAATTTTACAACAATCGTCCATTGCAAATTGTATCCCGTCATTGTTGAAAGATGAGGATGACCCAGATCATTGGTGACAATGACGCTGCATAAAAACCAGCTCTTCTGAATTCCGTGTTCAATGCTGTGACCGCACCTCTTTCATATTCTTTTATAATGCTGTTATCCTTGGTATTGTTCGGATCCCATAATTTCTGAACCAGCAATTTTAAATCGCATTCATAAAATGTAATCTAAAATTTCGGAGGACGAGGATTTCATCACTGCCAGGTTTTTAAACCTGGCGCCGTCGCTATTCAGCGAGTTTTGTTGGAAATTTTCGAAACCTGTTTAGAAAATGGCGATATTCCTATTGCTTATGGAAAAGGTCCCTTATTGTTCCTGTCTTTAAAAAGGGCAAAAAGCAGGACCCGTCCAATAATCGCCCAATAAATTAGCGTGCTAAGCACGTGTTCAAAAATCCCCGAATTCCTGATTGCAACACGTATTCGTATATTTCTTGAATGTGAGAACTTGCCGTCTCCGAGTCAGCATCGGGTTTAGGTCGAACTTACTTGACAATGGAGCTAAAACAGTCTTTGTACAGAAGGTTTTGACAGATCTCACTGCATTTGGGTCTCAAATTGCCGCAGTTTCAATCGATTTGGCCAAGGCCTTTGACAATTTGGAGAATGAGCTACTTTTTTTGGTAAGTGCCAAATCTATACACTGGAAAAAAATTGGTGGCAGAAGAAGACTACACCCGAAAGTGGCAGTTTGTCACTATTTTAGTGAAAAGAAATGCATTGAATGGCATGGTGTGCAATGCCACTAAAATTGCCACTACTCATAGTGTAGTCATCTTTTCTCACTACTAGTGGCAATTTGCCACTAATTTCTTTGCAGTGTACACATTGATCACTGCATTGTTGATTGGTTGCAAGTTTCAAGCAGGGTTCTATCGGTTAGAGTGGAGAGGCATATCTCAGCTCCCTTGCGATGTCCTCACTATGGTATCTCTCAAGGTAGCATGTATTTCGAATGAGTCCACTTTTAAACTCCCCATCAGCCTGCGGCGATCTTTCAAAGCCATGATTTTGCAAGCCAACTCTCCAGATGTCTTGCTTGCAATGCATTCATTGCAATGCACTACAATGCATTTAATGCATTAACAGAGGCAATTAATGGTAATATCAATGCATTTTCATTAACTTTTCTGAGTATGTGCAGATTGAGGCAAAAGTTTCTCACTTCTTTACAACTCCTATCATTGCTTTTTGCAGATCATCTCGAAGCATTGATCCAAGCGCAGTTAAAACACCCAGCAAAAACTCTTCGAGAGTTCGTTATGCGTATAAACTCATCAGGCGCTGTGTAAAATTATTGGCATCATGGGCCGCGAAACACATGACACTCGTGTAACGCGTGAAACTTCATCAAGCCCAGTTGAAATTCGATAACCCTTAAATGATAACCATTAAACTTCAATGTTAAACTGACCTTTGGAATTTCTCCTTTGTTCGGAGAGTAAGGACGGGCCCTGGGTATAGTGGCGGCGGAATTATTGTACTCATACATGTAAAAATTGCGACTGTTCAGATCTTAGGAAAAAATCGATGCTGCAGAAATCAAAGATCCTCTTTAACAAGCGAGGTCAAAATTTGACACCTGAGAAAGCCTTGTAACAATCTGGCGCTTTTATTTCTACCGCCTGCATATAAGAGTAAAAAGAAAGAAAAAAAAGTTTCGGGGGCAACCGTTAAATGGGAAAAACACATGTATGTGTGCATTAATTGCGCCATTCCCTTTTCTATACAATCTTGCCATTTTGACACCATATCGTATAAAATGCTGCGTCTTTGGATAGGTCACAAGGGGTGTCTCTGGATAGGTCACAAGGGGGGTTGATCACATCTCCTAAAAGGCCAAACTTAAAGAAAATGTTATTCGCCAACGTCGTCAAACATCTGTAACTCGTAATTTAATATTGTTCACCTACCAGCTCGCCCATTCCATGTTATGCTACACCCCATGCAGGAGATTAACCGATTAGCACAAGTGAATTCCGTGGAAACAAGCCCGGATACTTTTTACACCCTGTCCATTGCATCAACGATAAAAATCTGACGCAGAATAGCAACATGAAATTTTAGTTTGATAATTTAATATTCGTGTCGACGTCAAAATGAAAAATTGAATGCATGGCTCTCTTTCGCTTTTGCTGTGTGGAACAGAGACATTTTATAATCGGAAAGCTCGCAGGGTTTTCGTCAACCATCATGGTGGATGTTGGTGGAACTGATGGGCTTTTCTTTGCACCACACAAATATGCATCTGAATTTGTGTCGACAAGTTATGGGCAAGAATGCAATTACCCAGAATGTTAGCACATTGAAAAGAACGTGACATTCTGTTGTGACAGGAGTGACAGCAGATGTATACTCAGACATTCAAAATACCCGGGCCATAGGAGATTTTTGTCAGACTTTTTAAGCACGGGGCAATGTTATAACCCATCTAGTAAGCGCTGTTAAATGCATTCCTTAATGTAATGTGTTTTGCGGCACATGGGAAATGGGGAATTACATTGCCCGGTGCCACAAAACTCTGCAAAAATCGCCTATGGCCCGGGTATTCAGAATGGCTCCGTATAGGAATAGCAATGGCACAAATCTGAAAAGGGTGAAGCATCGCACTTATGCAGGAGAAAATTTGAATTTGGATTTCTTCCGGAAGGGAATGTCATGTTCTGCCTGTAAAATCCCGATCAGATAGTTTAAAAAGCGAATTAAAACGAGCCTTACCTATTTTTCGTGTAAAACACGAACTCGAACAAGTTCGTATAATCACAATTCAAACAAATACAGCAACACATTTCGTATTTCAACATTTCAAGATGCGAAGTTTGTAACGCAAATTGCTTGGTTTACGTAACATTTGGTTAAGCATCACTCGACTGAAAGCTCCTTGTGTCAACCCACCCCGGTCGGCTCACATCTCGAACCCGAATATACACTCGTCGCCACACATTCTTCGCACATGCATGAATTGGAATCGACGGAAACATCATGTCATTCGTGCATGGCGTGAAACTTCACAAAGCCCTGTCGATATCGGATAGCCCCTGTATCAGCCAAGCATTTAAAATTTCTCTTATGGACCGACTGGATCTGTACATGTAATAAATAACCTCTTCAAAATTAAAAATCCTGATTCATTCATTCAAAATTCAAATTTCATCATTCAAAATCATTCAAAATCAACATTCAAAATGTCGGGGGATTGGGATGTCTGAAATTTTCGACAAAACAACCATTGGCGACAGAGTGGCAAGTGTGTGCACTTTTCGACCTCCCCATATTGTTAGTTTCCAACGTAAGTCACGGGGAACAGAAATAAAGAAAAATATCTTGTTTTAAGAAGGTTCAAGGAAGAGAAACCTCCACTTGCTTCATGGTCGGTGGGGGACTGCCTGTGGAAAAGACCAAATGCTATACCCTTAAGGCGTAGATATGTGAAAATAGTTATGCATTTTCTAATTGCCGAAGCCCGGATGTTATATACCTATTCCTTATTGGTAGAATTCCAATATCAGTGCTGGAAAGTCGAAGAGGACAGAAAATGTGGGTCTCCTGACCCGATTTCATTACTTTCGTCCGTGCGAAAAACGGTGCAAAAATGAAACGCCTGCGGAACGAAACTTCGTTAGTTCGCCTTGCTCTTTTAGGTTTGGCAGCAGCCATGGGCGTTGGGCCCATATGGCAGGGGAAGGTTGTCCCTAGAAAACCTGCACCGTGTTATTGTACGCTTACACATACGAGTAATTTATTTTAGCACGGTATTGGTTTTAACCCAATTCACCCCCTGAGATTTTGGGGCCCGAGCGTGTGCCCCGTGAGGTTCAGCTTATGTGCGACCCTGCCTGCATACCAGTTGCTGTCTCTGCCAAACGGGAAACGTGCGGTTCCAGAACGTGACAACCTCCTGGGAGCTGTGGGAAGCTTATAATAGGGGCTCCAGCACGAGTGTAGCAGCAGCTCGCAGACGCTTTGCCTCATATCCTCGGAAAAGGAAAAAGAAAAAAAGAAACACGGAATTATGGCGAGAAGTTTAGCAAGAAATTTCGCCGGCAGTAATTAAGCGCTTTGCTCATCTGTAACTTAACGGCGTGTGGTATTTCCTGCGTGATGGTGATGCTACCGATGCTGGGTCATCCCTTCAAAAGAGCAAAGAAAGTTTCGAAGCAGTTTCTGAGAAACAGGAAACGACCTTCCGCCCGGCATAGAAAATAAAGGCTTTCGAATTGGATTTTTTGGGTAATCGGAACAGGTATTACCGGAGGAGCATTATAAAGCACAAAGTCATTGGGGCTCTGCGAAGTAAAAAATCAGGCCTGGATGTTATGGCATACCTGTTTCGGGAATTTTTTCGTTCATGCCACAAAATTTTTCAGTTCGTCTTTCAAATCAGAAAACCACTTACTCGGTAAGTCCATATTTTTGGCGGTTGAAAGTTACACGCATTTAACCGTGTTGCATGTTCGAATGTGCATGTTCGTGGTAACATGTACTTGTGGTACCTACATGCACAGGTACATGATGCTCCCGGTACATGTAGTACATGCACAGGTGCATGTTCGTGGTACGTGGTACATGTGGTAATTGCACAGGTGTACGTTCGTGGTACATGTCACATGTGGTACATGCACAGGTGCATGTTCGTGGTAGGTACCAACATGTTACATGTGGTACATGCACAGGTGCATGTTCGTGGTAGGTACCAACATGTTACATGTGGTACATGCACAGGTGCATCATGTTCGTGGTTCTTCTGTGGTACATGCACAGGTGCATGTTCATGATACATGTGGTACATGCACAGGTGCATGTTCGTGGTACATTTGGTACATGACAGGCGCATATTTGTGATTCATGTGGTACATGCGCAGGTGCATATTCATAGTACGAGTAGTTGGTGCATGTACAGGTGCATGTTTGTGGTACATTGGTACATGTGGTCATGCACGTGTGGTACATGCACAGGTGTATGGTTGTGGTGAGTGTGATGATGCACAGGTGCACGTTCGTGGTACATTTGCAAAATTTGTGTCTGAAATTTTCTTCCGATAACGCCATTTCCGAACTATCACTATTCGGATTACCGACTTTTCTTTTTTGCCAGTGATCTGCCCCTCTCGTTGAGGAAGGTTTTGAATTCGCTGGCGCTGACATTGTCACCGATGTGAAATGTTCTTCCAAAGTGTGTAAGCCACGTTTGCGCTCAGTGTGTTTCTCTGAGATTTCATTACTTCATGTCCTAATTTATTGTAGTTTTGCCAATGGTTTTTACTCTCCGGAAAATTGTTTTGATCAGCCTGGAAATTTGGAAGGATTAAAAATCTTTCCGGCATTTGCTGTTACTTTCATTGAATATTGAAACCATTTCCTCCAATCGCAAATATCTAATCCTCTTGCGTGTGTATGACTGTTTTAGCCAACCCAAATTTGTTTGCGATAAAAGAGTTTTCCACATCATTACATTTCCATTGAGAAACCCACTCGAATAAACCCATTCCAAGAGAACAGATAATCAAAAAGGGGTACTTTTAAGGGGTGCAGAATAGTCAGATAAAAGTTACCCGTATAGCTTTGTTGGTGGCCGTAACGGTCGCTGTGAAATGAACAAGAAACATCTAGACAACAATCCTCCCAAGGCCGCTCCTTCCCCGGAGTTAAAAAAAATCTAAAGTCAAAATCGCCGAAAAATCCAGTGATTTCTTCGAATTTCTTCTTACCTGTGTGTTCCTTTTCCGTGTACTGCGCCGATGACCAGTGAAAAGCAGCCAATATCAACAGCAAGGTGATGATTCCATGAAAGCTGTCTCGATTTGAAGAAAAACGTCTTGCACACGGTGAACACAAATTGCAACCACCCAGACCACCGGTCACAATCATTATGTCAGTTATTTACGGACATCCTTGTACACAAGATATTGTTTTCTAGTTCATAAACTAGCACTACAATGCACACGACTATGTTTGGTTAACGGAACACTGTATGATAATTTGCGTAGCGAATTGTAACTTGCATGTAGGAGTTTGATTCCAGTCGCATCGGGTGTATTGGTTGACTAAAAAAGCGCGCGAAATTCGTCAATGCACTATTATTTCGGCAAGAGGACAGCGACGAACAAAATGTTCCCAAATCCTGTTTTTAAGCTGCATTGAGGAGGCTTAGCACTCACGTTTATTCGGGATACTCAGGCTCACTTAAGATTCGACAAGGTCAAGCATTTCTGTAGATGTGTCCCTATGTTCGTGTATCGTGGCTCTATTTTCAAAGAGATGATAAAGGAAAATCCCTCCATGGTGTCTTTTCGCACAGCATAATCATTGTAAAAAAATCTCAAAACCTGCGGAGGGAAATCTCGCACACAGTACAGACCGTAAACCATCAAATCTGAACGTTGTCTGAGGGAAACCTAGTCAGCGAAAGCACTAATTACGGCACATACCAACTCTCCTCCCCCTCATTATTAATCGCTATTAAATTCTCTGGACCAAATAGCCCCATGCTGCCTGCATCCCATCCTGGCACTGGTTGCCATGGGAACGAGATATTTAAAGCGCTGCTTCCTATGGTCGTCGTGGAAACATAGATGCAGTGACCTGTTTTCGGGAAGCGACTTCGTTTTTCTCATACATATTTTCGCATAAACATTGCTCTCCCCGTACGGCTGCGGCGACATACTAATTTCGCTTAACAGACAGCAGGAGCTATATGTATTCGACATGTCGTCAGGAAAATCCACTTCAAAATGCTCTTTGCTGCCTTCCATTGGCCCATTACCTATCTCTTTCCATTAATTTCCGAGAGTAAAAACAAATATGACGTGGAGTACTGGTGACTTTTCTCTGGCTTTCTCCATCGCAATGGTTTTCCTGCTTTTCTGCATTGGATTTTGGACATATTTTGGTTGTATAAACACTTATACCTGGCCGCTTATGTGTTTTTTGCCGTTCACAGGCTTAGTTGTATACGTGAACAAACATCATTGCAATATCGTCAGTTTAAGAGATCCAGTATAGTGGCGGCGGAATTAATGTACTCAAATATATGTTTTCCCATTTAACCGTTGGCTCCAAAACCATGCCGGCTGTAGAAATTAAAGTGTCAGATTTCAACAAAGCTTTCTATCTAAGGGTGTCAGATTTTGACCTCGATTACAAAAGAGGATCTTTAATTTTTACAGCAAGAGTTTATGCTATAATCTAAACAGTCGCAATTTAGCATGTATGTGTACATCACATCCGCCCTATACATATTCCGTCTCCTCATACTACTTCACATCATCTTTCTCATGAGCCAGCCTCCACTGTCAGTTGCCTCGCTGCAATTAGTGCAAAAATGAGTTTTTCGTGCGATCTGTTTGATATTTAGAGTGTGGAAGGTGATTGTCGATAGAAACTGCTGTATAAATGCGGAGGAACGATTTTTGAATGACCATGACGAAGGCACGACGACCAACTACGAAGGCACGACGACCCGCAGCGAAGGCATGACGACTAACAACGAAGGCACGACAACCAGCAATGAAGGCACTGAGACCATAAGCGAAGGCACTGAGACCATCAGCGAAGTCACGGCGACCAGCAACGAAGGCATGTCGGCGACTAACAACGAAGGCACGACGACCAGCATCTACGACGATTAACAACGAAGTCACGGCGACCAGCAGCGAAGGCACAACGACTAACAACGAAGGCACGACGACCAACAGCGAAGGCATCATTTCCAGCAATGTATCAGGCACGGCGACCAGCACCTAAGGCACGACTTCTAACAACGAAGGCACGACGACCAGCAGCGAAAGCATGACGACGAGCAACGAAGGCACGCCGACAAGTAAAGAAGGCACGAAAACCAGCACCGAAGGCACGATGTCGATGACCGGCAGCGAAAACAACTCCAAAAAGCGAGAAAAAACGGGGGTTTCCACTCTTTTAAAAACAAAAGTTGTTTTCAGAAAATGCACACAATTTTTAAACTCAAGACCTGTCAACATTCCTCAAATAATCTGTTAAAAACGGATTAAAATTCCAATATTGAAAAAAAATAAAAGAGAAATCCCATTTCTACGGTGCATATTGGCACTCCAAAGGAAAAAATGAAATTTTTATCATCAGTTTTGCAAAGATTTAAAAAACCTACCGATTACGGAATGTCACTTTTTCGACCAATCAGAAAGGGCGTGATTCGCAGCATTGAGCTTATTTAAAAAAAAACTCGTTATATCGGATGAAAACAATTTTTGATATCGGTCAGTATGTTGGAAAGGTGGAGGCAGTGCCAGCCGAACAACATTGCAAACTCCATAAAAATACTGTGAGAGGCAGATGATAGGTTTCCAACTTCCGGCAATGCCTTTCAGGGGCCTGTCGACAGTCGCCCTGCATGCTCCATCCCAAACGCACCATGGACCGTTACGTTACTCTACCACCGGCCACCGTATACACACCTTGTTTTGCTGTGAAATTCCCAATGCTTTTCACTAAATCAAATGCACCGCCTTTTGCTTCAAATATTCTTCTTAAAACGACAAGATTCTTCCTAAGTCGATAAAATTGGCTAAAACTAAGCTTCGCTACCGAATAAAAGGGAATTTTTCAACCTTGCGCTGGGTGAAAAATTTTTGAATGAAGGGAAACTTTTGGATAAGAAGTTCTCTGTTTACATGGGAGAAAACTGAGCTCGCAGTAAATATTACCAGAGTGGTAAAATACATTTTTGTGTAATAGGAAAATGTGTTGGGAAAATGTTAGATAAGAAGTTCTCTGTTTACATGGGAGAAAACTGAGCTCGCAGTAAATATTACCAGAGTGGTAAAATACATTTTTGTGTAATAGGAAAATGTGTTGGGAAAATGTTAAGAATCTTGAGATTTTTCTCTCAATTGTGGGGACCAATCAGCAAATAAAAATTAGTTTGTCTTCACCTTGGAGTAGGTGAATAAGCGCAGGAGGAACAGCCCTTGTCTAGAATCAACTAGAATTTGCTCTTCTCTGGAATCCCCGGAATTCAGGTCCAATCCCGTTGAGAACATTTTTTCAAAATTCAAAACTGTGTTTCAAATATCATTTATGTTCCGAGGACAAACTGGTGCTCTGCAAGCTGCAGGCTAAAACACACGCAACTCTCTTTAGACGAAAATCTGAGCCTTTCACTGGAATCTCGCATATTTGAAGCCACTTCTCAACTAGTCGGCGCAAAAACTCAGCTAAAAAATACCCACCGAAAACGAATGCAAACGGCCGGAATTAAAGAATAAAGGCCAGAATCGCTGACGGCACCAGGCGCCTTCCTAAAGGTAGCCTAGCTTCGTCCAAGGAGACCCTCTTACTAGAGCGAGTACCAGGCAATCCGACGATTTTAAAAGAATCGACGGAGACTGAGCGCAGTTTGTGTCAGTGAGCATTTTGGTCTTGCCCCAGGCGGAGGCGTTCGAGAACTGGAGAAAATAGCTTCCCTTTCCATCGCTCTAGCGTTCAGAACCGCACGGCCTCACCCTTCTGAATTCCACCCCACAGCACAAACCTCCCATTTTATGAGATTCGTCGACACGCCCCTTTCTCCGCAACTCCCATGAAATACGCCGAGCCGTTTTCTCTTCCGCGTTCTGGTTCTCGTTCTCCACGGCGAGATTTCCTAAACGGTCACTGTGTTACAACTTTTGCCTGAATATCGAAACACCGCGCGACCGGTCGGGTCTCTTTCTGTAATGGCGCGCTTTCCTGGCCGATGCCGATGTGATAGCTCGATTATTCACGTGGGGAATTGCTTAGCAAAACAGCGAATGTTTTCCAACGCGATGTTATCCAGCCCGAAGGGAAACAACCACGCAGAGACAGGTCAGGAAACTTGCTCCCCCTGGCGGCCGATATCATCGATCCACGCCCAGGATACACGCTAAATCTAAGTTTTTGGTATGGAACACCTTCTGAACACCATTTTTAACATGGGGTTAGATGGGAGTGTTCTTTTTAGAACATTTTGAAACACACGACGAGTTCTTGGAATACCATTTTTCTTCTCACGTATATGGAACACGAACGATTTGGAGCACAATTCGTTTTTTGAACCAAAATGTTCCGGAAAGAACTCTCGTCTAAACCCACATTTTTCTCTCGGAACTCTCGGAACTCTCGAAACTCTCGTCTAAACCCACATTTTTTTCTCGGAACTCTCGAAACTCTCGTCTAAACCCACATTTTTCTCTCGGAACTCTCGAAACTCTCGTCTAACCCCACATTTTTCTCTCGGAACTCTCGAAACTCTCGTCTAAACCCATATTTTTCTCTCGGAACTCTCGAAACTCTCGTCTAAACCCATATTTTTCTCTCGGAACTCTCGAAACTCTCGTCTAAACCCACATTTTAATGGGGTTCCGAGGATGTTCCACAGAAGAGTGTAAATTCGTCAGGTTGAAAACTTTTGCAGAAATATGCACATGTGCATATTTCTGCACATGTGCATTTCAAAAGATGTGGATTATCCGAAATGCGGCAGAAATTAACATTTTCTTGCGAATCCCTCTTGAAAGTGTCATTTTTCATCAGCTGACACACTGAGTCCAGGCGGCAGCACTGTCGGCCGTCTACCTCCAATTACATTGCCACTAAGCTGCTGCTAAATTGTGCAAATTCCACATTCGGATGCGTCCTTTTTGACTGTGGAAAAGTCCGAAATTTCGATAAAATTACGGCTTGTTTTATTCAAGTAGGTACCTAATCAATGTCCACATCACTGATTGGCTTGGCCTTTTTACGGAAATCTTGGGATAGAAGAATTATTAATCAGTGCAATGGGAAATACGAAGGAAATATGACAACACTCCGATGAATCAAATCCGGCCCTGTCCACCCAAAGGAGCAGACAAATGAAATTATTTAAATCGGAACGGTGCCCTAAACATGTCGAAAACGACAATGTTATGATACCACAATGCCTAACTTCAGACCTAAGTCTCGCTGCAATCCGTCCCAGCGTTATCCTACCGTTTCCTGACCTATATATCGCCGCGACCGATTTTAGGGCTTTTATACGATGGGGTGTGTTAAAAAGTTATAATTTTGTTGTGAATATTTGTGGAGTCTGAATCGGTGATCTGACCGGCCTGCACAGAACATCTGAGAATAAACCCGCCGAGGGATAGCCTGAATCGATTCGATTGTGGGGGGCAACTGTCCTGACGTCGCACATCCAGCGGCCACATGCGTCTAAGCGTCAAGCATAGGTGTGTCAGAGCAACGGAAGTAACCTTTAAGGCTACTATTGGGCAACTATACAGGCCCTATAGCCACAGATGAGACGTCGGTTCAGCCTCAAAAACAGCCATTTAACCGCTCCATGGAAACATGGAAGCTGACGGACAGAAGGAAGAGCCTATAAGACATCGCTGTTTGTATCTTCGGACCATAGGTAAGAGAAAAGTTTGTTGGTAAGGCTCTGATTCGATTTCGGATATTTTTATACACTTTTCTCCCTCCGACATCCCTAAGTGGATTGATCCGCTGTGTAGGCTGGCATGGAATGCATTACCAGATGGGGCCCACAAGTCTTGAGTTAGTTCTATTTCGCCCAAGGCACTTTCCCAGTGCAAGCAATTTGTTTTGCGATCAATGGACATTGTCCTGTATATCAGATGAGATTATTATATCTATCTATAGCCTACGGTGCTTGGAAGCACGTCAAATGGGAAACTGAAGGGCTGTTTTACGGATGTTGTGGCAGGCCGAATAGCTTCCGCAAGGCTTCCGCGCGTTACTTTTGAAAATAAAGATGGCAAATAAAGATGGGAAATATTGGGGTGAGATCTTACTGGCAAATGGTCAACAAAAATGCCGTGTACATAAGAAGAAAATGGGCCAAAACTAAACAAAAAGACAGGCAAAGGGCTGTTTTAAAATATGCAGGGAAAAGTGAAGAAATGTAAGATCTCACCAATATGGAAAGTAATGAAGAGTGATCCGTAAAAGTGGATATACCTATAATGTTCACAGCACTCTCAGATCACGACTTGTCACTCTCATCTTCCAGTTCCCTCGCTTTCTGGCGAAAGTAAACTCAAGACATGAGTTGCATTCATTCACAGTTCATCGTTTAATGTCAACTTGAGTCTGGACATTTTCACACTTGTGTTTGAGACGTTACACTTTTTTACTGCCTGGGATTTTCTACTTCGCGTTTTAATTGCTTGTCTGCTTGAGATGTTCTATTTTTTTACTGCTTGGTGTTTTCTACTTCGGTTTCTCATTGCTTGTCTGCTTGAGGTGTTCCACCTTTTCACTGCTTGGCTGCTTGGGATCTTCTACTTCGGTTTTTCATTGCTTCCCTACTTGAGACGTTCTACCTTTTCACTACTTGGCTGCTTGAGATTTTCTATTTCGCTTTTTCATTTCTTACCTATACTTGAGACGTTCTACCTTTTCACTACTCTACGGTCTCATTCGGATCACTCTTGCAAAACTTTGAGATCGTTTTGCTCGCAATCAGGTCGCGATATTTGAAGTGATGTCGCATGTGGGGCAGTAATGGGCGGAAGAAGAGAACGGATATGACCCACAAGTGACACAGATTTTAACAAGCAGAGACGACGTTTCCAGCCCGGAACCAAAAATGCGGCATTTCCTAAAATTTGGAAACCTTTTTCCATTCACCCTGCAAAGTGCGTAGAATTTATTGAAACTGTTCGGGACCTATTCGTTCATTTGCATCTGGTTCTAAAAAATAACCCCTTCTTTTGTGGTGGCCTCTACTGCCAGGAACTGCATGTTTCCACAGGCTTCATGCTGCTGTATTCCAGACTTTGAAGGAAGTGGATGGCTGAAAGGAGGAAAGAGAAAGCGGAACACGAGCTCAAGAGCTTTTTAAACGCAGCTCAATACAATTCCCCCTCAAATTCTTTCAATTCAACGCAAGTTAATACCTGCGCTAAAGAGCATAAAAGGACCCTTTTTCGCCGGAGCAACACAAGTACAAGGGTTTCAAATGTTGTTTTACACTAGAATTTCTAAAACGGCACTGACTCTAGAAGCCTTTTCCAAAGGGCAAAAACAAGTTTTGTGGCAAAATTTAAATTTTCCACACACTTGTTGCCTTTGGAAAAGCTCTAGGAGTCCAAGTGGCGGTGATTCAAGTGGAACACCTTGAACCTGCCGTCTCCGTTCCCCTTTACCGTATTCTCGCGTTGAAAAGAAATTTGATTCAAAAAGTTTATCGGCCCTTTTTTTCTCTCACCCCACACTTTCAGTTGAACGCGCAGAAAATGGGAAACAATGCCAGTTTGGCGTAGGACCTTTTTTTTTTAAACCGTGGAAAATAAAAAAATCGGGTTAATAACTAGACTTTTCGTTTGAAAAGAAAAATTTCCAAAAAAAACCATTTTTGCGCGGAAACCCTTCTTCTTTCTGCCTTGATCCTGTTGTCCTTGGTTTCCGGGCTTTTTCGAATGGAATGGGGACAAGCGGCAACAAAACTAAGCAAACAAAGTAAACTTTAATCAAGACCGAATTTACCCCTTTAATGGGTAACTCAATTTGGTAAAAAATGAAAAAGGAAAATGAATCAAACAAAATAAAATACCTGTGGGAAATTTTGAAAAACGAGTGGAAAAATCCCAACACAGAAAAAGCACTAAAGGCAATGAGCCGGAGAAAAACAAAGGAGAAAATGTCTGCAAAACAAAAAGCGAGGGAGAAAACCCACAAGTAAAAATTACCGTCCAAACAAAGTTGATTCCAGTCAAAAGTTTCATAAAGAAAAATAACTGGTGAAAAAAGGGACTCTTCTTTAAGGGGAGTGGCTCCCCCAAGCCGAGATGAAATTTTGTGAACGCGTTTAAAGATGGAAATAAGTGTTTGTGAATATTTTAGGCGGCCATATTGAAATCAGTTGGGATGGATTGGATTTTTAACCAATTCCGATTCCAATCAACCGGAAAGATCTGAGGTCGTAAATAGACCGATTAAATGCTGAGCGGGGGTTTAGATTCTCTGTAAATAGGGTGCGAAGTTGCTTTTTTTTTTTCAATTCATTCTCAGATCAGTACCAACACTTAATTGAAAAAGTATTCTGATTAGCAGTGGTACAGGGTCAAAAATTACTTAAAACGGCTAGAGTTTTCTATTTGTGCTGTGTCAGTAATTATTGCAGAAATGAAAACGCGAAGTTTCCATAATGGCTGAAATGGAAGGTCTTATATATTTCTGGTGGTTTTTGCAATATTTATGAAATTCGAAAAACTGAGTTTGCAGATATTCGTTCCAAATGTTTATTTTGTTTATCGTGGAGTTTCCTGTGACATAGCGGTATAAAAGAACTTCAACTTTTGTCCGCCATACTTCGCCTGCCACAGACGCAACACGTGTATGTATTCATGGGGATAGCAACATCCAAGCCCAAAACTTGAAAAATATACTTTTCAAGGACTCCCAGACTGCTTGGAGTCAACACATCCTTTGCCTATTCAAATCGCTGTTTCTCCACAGCTTCTTTCCGGATATTTTTACACTTTCACAATTTTTCTCAACTTCGTTCTCACGTGAAATTTGGCTGCCCCTGTTGCCACTGGATTCTTCGTCTTCATTGAATTAAATTGAATTGAATTAATCTTCATTTTTTAGGATGAATCCCTTATCAATTTGAAATACAAGAATACAAAATTTTCAACAAATGACAATCAAATACAGCAAACGTTCCAGGCAAATTGATTAGCAAGCCGCTGTTGAAAGAAGGAAAAAAGCCCATGCGTTTTGCCGTATGCGCTTTCAACGCTTTGAACCACCTGTCACGAGCCTTGAAAAATTGCCGTGAAGCTGCATCAAGTCCTATTGAAAGTAGATGCCCCTGCATAAGCCAGACCCTTGATACTTCTCTTATGCATAAGGACTTTTGGTTGATTCTGTACTCGAGCAATCATGGCAAGGTCTGTACAGGCCGTTGCAAAAAAACCTGTTACATATACAGGAGGTGGGAGATGATGATTTCCATTTGCAAAATACTTGTTACACATATTGGCTTAGATGGGACAACAAACCAAACAAGAATCATCATGTGATCGACGTGAAAATGACAGCATAATGATTCTTGTTTGGTTTGTTGTCCCATCTAAGCCAATATATACGGGTGCCCCAAAAGTCCCCGGCCAGATAAGACTGACCTGTGTTTGGCGATATGTGCGAAATTGGTGTCTCTTTGTTGCAATGAAATGACAAAGATGCTCCTCCCTGCTGCAGGTGACCCTCAACAAACTCCTTTGCGCGATTGATGGATATTCAAAGACAATACGACCACTGGCGATATGTTTGTACCTGACGATTCATGAAGATATTGAAACCTTGAAGTGTGGGTTCAGCAAGACGGCGCGCTGGTGTGTTTCGCAGGTTGGTGGAAAATTTATGAAGTAACATCATCTGCAGACTATTGAACAGCGGTCAAGGAGTTTGGAGCGGTGTAGCCTCGAGCACATCTCTGAATGGGTCAGACCTCCATCTGGCCGGGGACTTTTGGGGCACCCTGTATGTGTTACAAGCGTTTTGCAAAAGGAAATCACCTTCTTCCATTGCGTCTCCATATGTGTAAAAAGTATTTTTCAGATGGAAATCATCATCTCCCATCCCGCAGTATATGTAGCAGGTTTTTTGCAACGTTCTGTACACGAATTGACATTGTTGACATAACTGCTTTTTGATCACTACCCTCACGCCTGCATGGATATCAGTATATGAACTGTGGAACTCATGAAGGAAACATCGGTTTTTGGAAGTGAGCCCTAATTGTTTCGACGAAAATTTTCCATCGTTTGTGGGAAGCTTACTGGAGAAGCAGAACCTTTGCATAAATTTTCCAAAAAACATTCAACTCTCAAAAGCAGCAGTGGAGAGATCAACACCGGGGTGCGCTAACTCCGAGTTGATATTAGATAAATTTTCCCAATTTACTCACATAGAAAAAATTTAACTGCCTCGGCGAAGTAATAGCGCTATCTCGGTGATGATCGCTCCGCCTAAAATAGATTTGCAAATTTATATTGAGCCTATACCGTGCAGGTTTGCAGGCACTTACCGCAGTGAGTACTTTATTCAGGTTGCAATATACGTGTTATTGCAAGGTCAACTGAACACTGTTCAGACATTGGGAAAAGATCTCGTTTTTAACGAAGCACTGTCACAGCCCTTGTTCAAAATTGGAATTCTTAAGCGATCACACTGTACTTGCCAATTTACCGATGAGCTAAAGTTCTTTAATCGCAATCTTTTACAGCTACAATTCTCTTCTATATTCTTCAATCCAATTTTTTGTTCGACCTAAAAGTGTGTACTCATTTTCGGCTTACCCAGTACCTACCTATCCGATGACACTGGAAGCGGAAGAAGCTCTCGCACGCATCAGTTTTGTTTCTCGGCGCTTTCGAAAGGCCTGGCATGCTACAGGGATATTAAAGCTGGCATTAAAGTTTAGCAGGACCCTTCAGCGAAAGAAACATCCTGTTTCGCCCATTCCTGCTTTGAGGAGTCGACTTTCGCAACTGAAAAACGATGCTTTCCGCGCTTGGAAATGAGTGAGGCGCATTGCATGCAGAATGGTGGTGAATAGTTATCTAAAATTTAAAATCTTTTTCGGTTTTGGAGCCATTCCACATTCACACTTCGCCAGCAGTTTTAAAATTGTTGAACGGTTCGGCATAATCTCTTTCAAAACTGGCTATCCACTCAGGACAAATACATCACGTAGACAGAAGAGCAAAGCCATAATCCAGCACAACCCTTGGTAAAACGTTACAATTATAGCGCAGTTTCATTTGGTGTAACCAACAACCGGGACGCGTACTTACAAACCCTGCGCGACTTTGATGGCAGAGAGGTTTTGTGCAAGAATGCTCGATTGGTCTTGATTTGTCTCTGATAAAATGAGTTTAAATGCCCAAAAATGCTCCTTAATCCACTTTTCTTCCAATGCTTGTGATCAGACTCTTAATTATGTACTAAGAGGCGTTTCCCTTTCCCCTTGTAATGAAGTCGTTTATTTGGGAGTCAAATTAACTTGCAATCTTGACTGGGCTGCTCATATTGCCATGATCTCCAAGAAGGCCTCCAGAGCACTTTATTTTGTGAAAAGGAATTACAGGAAATGTCCGCGTAGGATACGTGAGCTGGCATATCTGTCCTTGGTGAGCCCAATTACAGAATATGCATCTTGTGCGTGGGACCCTCGTACTTCTTCTCAGGCTAAAGCCAAAGAGCGCATACAACGCCAAGCTGCTCGTTTTGCTATTGGTGATTATAGAAGAACGCATAGCGTTACCGCAATGATTAAAAAACTTGGGTGGAAAAGTCTTGCTGAAAGAAGGAGCGAACAGCGAGTCTTGAGCTTCTATAAAATTCTTAGGAGCTCTGGAGGATGGGGAGAGTTTTTGTCCTATATTAAATTTCCTTTGTTTTTTGCTCGTTATGATCACTCTCTCAAGGAAAATTTTAAAGAAAAATAACGACCGTACCGGCCGTTATTGTTCAAAAAAGATGTAGGAAAATTTTCCTTTCTGGGGAGGGCTGTTAAAGAATGGAATGCGCTCCCTGGACACGTATTGTGTTCTCCTTTGACAGTCGACACACTTCGTTGCCGACTGGCTGCCCCATTGGCCCATAGGAGGCCATGTATCTGAGATTAATGATGTTGCACGTGGTTGCTGTTCATATTTGTTTTGACGTTTCAATTTTTCGTTTCAATTTTCGTTCGTTTTGACACTTCGTTTACGTAATTGTCTTTTCTCATCATTGCGTATGTACGATATAGGGTAACACCCTAAAAGTACCTAATAAAAATTCAATTCAATTCAATTCAATTCGATTGGGGTCTTGTTCTCGCAAGAAAAAAATTATACCTAAAGCATTCTGAACCTGATCCCAACCCTGTCCCCTCTCGGAAAAAAACAATGCTCGCTGGGGACCTCGACCTGTCATCTAAAGCCGCGGCAGGGCGCAAATTTCCAACCATTGCAATTCTAAAAATCAACATGTCTGAATTGAAATTGTATTAACTTTCCTGGTGAAGCTCCCCTCATCGTACTTTTGAAAAATTCTCACGTCAAAAAACTACTGCAATCTTTACATGACAGTTTTCCAATGCCAACTGCCGAAGCCAAAAACTTATACCCACCTCCCGGCGCCGCGCCACTCTGCAATCTGTGACACTGGTGGGGCATTGGGGATTCCATCAGCACTGAAAATGGGCGAAGTGGCATTCGACCAAATGTGCCCTAAGGAATTTTCCCATTTCAACAGCGCTGCAACGCATCTGGATATGTGGTAAAATTCTCCAAGAAGGCTGTCATTAAGCTACGCGTTGACGAAAGCCAGCAAGGGTATTAGCCTGGCTGGTTGGTGTCGTCGTCTCTGGCTTGGCCTGGAAAGGGAATATCACGCCCAGATCTGTCTTTCTACTCCTTAACGCGGCGAACGTCCGACGCGACGGTCCTAACGAGAATGGGCTCCTAATGCGCTCGGATAGTTCAGGAAGAGTTTTTATTGGAAAGTCGTTAATTTTGACAATTAATTAAATTTAAGACCCTCTGCCTAAGGCGGTTGTCCAAGGCCGTCAGGGCCTTCGATGGGGGCAGCTTTCCCTGGGAAAACAAAATCTCTTTGCACCCATCGTTTTGTCTCAAAAATCACGCATCTGGTCAGAGTGGGACGACGGCCTAAACTCATAGACTTCGTGGACAGGATATTTCAAAAATGTTCCGCGACCGTCTTTTAGGATCCGGTTCCTCGTCTTTAACGCCATGGCAACTTTAGCAACGATCTGAAGTCCAGACTTCCTGCAGTGAAGCTGAGTTGTGCGACAATTTTCCATGCTCCCAAATAGGCATGGAAAAACAACGAAAATGGTAGTTCCACAACCGTTTTTTAAAGCGACAGGTAACATCGTGTCGTTCCTTGTCCAAAAGCGGTCGTTTCTGGCCCCGGGATCACCTGCCAATTCAGAGTTGCGACGCCCCCCGTGGAGACCTCTTCCTTTAATATGCTTTCATCGACGCGTAGCCCTGAATAGGAATGGAATCAAAAAGGAGCCTTGGAACAGCGGAGGCGTTTATTCAACGGCAAAACGCCACAAATTTTGGGTTTATAATTAAAGTCAAGAGCAGGAAACCGTTCTCTTAAATCTGAGTCAAATTTGCACCTGAGTGAGAGTGTGTGGTGTAGGGTGTTCCAATTGACATGTTTGTTGTTTACTGACATTTGCTGAAGGATAAAGAAAATGGTAGGTATTATTTCTTTTCAAAAAGAGCTGTTTCTTGTCTCTGAGAAAAGCATACCTATATTTCTGGTAAAAGTAACGGGTGTCCCTTCATCTGAAACCTATCCTTGTGCACAAATTTTGAAACTATATACCTAGTTTGGTCGGTTCCTCATTTCGCGCATGATTGCTCCGGACAAGCATACGGGGTCTCTTGACCCCATGCTAATTCCTTTAAGTTTTCAATCCTTTTTGCGTGGATATTTCCGGATATTTTGGACCCATATTTTGCTGTCTGATATTATGATATGCACAGAACACAGATAAGAAGCGCACTCTCAAACTACCGGAATTTCAGCAAAACTGTGCTTGTTGCCCTTTTCAACATAATTGTCAAGAAATTCTTGAGAAACCCTGTATATAAAAATGGCCTGCTCTTCCATTCTCATTCTCCTCAAGCAAATGTGTTGTTTTCTTCAAAATTGTGATATGACCAGTCGCTATAATACCAATTGGTGCCAGATCTGGTTACTCTATAATTTTGGCCCACACTGTATTTCCAAGGTGCCAAATTTCTCACTTTATTTTTGTCACAATTTGAAAGTACGTATACATGGAAAAACGTAATATGTTCATGGAAGTACGTGTGTACATTGGAAGTACGTCCATGGAAGCTTGACATTTCAAGAGTTCTTCCATGGACAAGAGTTCTTCCAGGACAAGAGGACAAGAGTTCTTCCATGGAGTTCTTCCATAGGGAGTTCTTCCATGGAGTTCCATGGAGTTCTTCCAAGGACAAGAGTTCTTCCATGGACATGGAAGAACGTATGGAAGTAGGTACGACATGGAAGTAGGTACACGCATGGACATGGAACTACGAGGTTCATGGAAGTATACTCATACATATGGAAGTACCTACGTACAAATGTGCGAGCCATCTTTCCGAGTACATGCTAAAACAACGATTGATGAATGCAGTTCGGTGACTTGATACACGAAGGCAAATGTTTAAAAAAACGATTAGATCGGACCGCAGGCGTGGTTTTTGAAGAGGTACCTAAAGATGATTTTTACCCTCCGTGCATGGCAACTACGGCACCAATAGACTGGAAAGATTTTGTTTGCGAACAATCGGCAAATTTTGTTTGGAAAATGTGAAAGGCAGCCCACGAATCTGATTTTCCTCCGCTGTCATCATAAAAAGATCGAAGCAAGAATCGACATCATTGATTGAGGCAAGTTAAAAAAAAAAAGACAAATTGGTCCGTGTGTGCCGACGGGTACATCAAAAGGTGTGTGCCACATGTTTGCTTTTCCCGGCGAATGGTACCCGAAAAAACTGCCTCTCCATTTTATTCCGAATGGCATCATATCATCAGACATTTTTCGAGCATCCTGTAGGCCCTATATATGTCCATTTCCCGGCACATAGAATCTGCTGCCAGCACGTTAATTAACACACCCTTCATCAAAAGAGGATTTAGAGTTACAGAAGCTGCCATCATGCTAATAATAAAACTCCGAGTGGTCTTTGACTTTATTGTTGTCTTGCCGTGTTTCCAGGTAGTTTCTCGTTTTATTGCCTCAAAATTTTCACTCCGGAAAAAACTTTCGGAAGGCATTCCGACCAATTCCGACTACCAAAACTTTCCTCCGCGACTCTTTTTGGAGCAGATATATTTGGCTTTGCATTCGACTGCTTTTGTTTGTCAATCGTTTTATTGCTCCTCACCTGTCAAAAACAAAGTTCATTTCTTATTCATGCAAGCCAAGGAAATAGATAGCTCGTTGATGGTCGCATCTTAGTTTCAAATTGCAAAAATCCACAATTGGCTGCGTCTTCATAGAGGCTCGCCTGAGAGATTCGAAGAGATTTTGTCGAGAAATGATTTGATATTTCACTTTTGAAATTTCACAATACGAGTTTCAAATGATATTGATCTTTGACCTTTTAATATAATTTATTATCCTTTCTTTCTGTTC